>JAJJWW010005597.1:0-49262 GCA_023531295.1 Papaver armeniacum | reverse complement strand
ACTAGATTTGTGCCCGTGCTACGCACCTGGCGTCCTTTTTTTTTTTAAATCGTATTTTTGATTTGGTGTGACGTGGCATCGCCTTGCCCCATCGTGCGTATTCGATTTGGTGTCGCGTGGCTTCACCTCGCCCCGTCGCAATACGTTTTTCATTTGGTGTGGCTCGGCTTCGCCTCGCCCCGTCGCTTAAGCTTTTTGATTTGGTGTGGCTCGGCTTTGCCTCGCCCCGTCGCTATTAACATAAGAAGAAAGTTGCGATATTGTTGATCAAAACAAAGTAGTAATGCATAATTGACGCTCATGTTTTTTATTGGATGGTCTAGCTACCGTAGAAGAAACCTATTGCCATGATATATCAAATATTGATTTTGAGCTCACTAAAGCTGTCGAGAATGAATCTCTACTTTACCATGTGCTATGTTTCATGACTTTCAAGAACCGCACCAGAGTAGATGAGCAAATCTTAAGTAAAACCAAAATAGTCCCCGTAATGGATGAGCAAATCTTAAGTAAAACCAAAATAGTCCAGCACTCGCAATCCTAAATTATGTCTTACTCATCATTATCTCCGATATAAAAAAGTGACTAACTGACAATATGTAACTAAAAACTAAATGAATTAACCCACCACCAAGCATCTTATACATTTTATCTAATGCTTCATGTTCCCTTGCTCATCTCCTTATTCGCTAAGAATACAACTAAGAAAATACATAACCTCAGTTACACGAAAATTAAACCACTGAACCATTATCATGAGCCAACAGTGTCCCAGGAATCAAATGAATGAGCTTGGGCAGTGAGAATTGTGAATTGCAAGAAAAGAAAAAAAAAAGATAGTCAACATTTAACTATGAATTCCCACCTGTTGAGTGTAGCCAGTGTTCAATTGTTTTCCATGTGCACGTGGAAGCCTGGTTCCAAGCCTGTGGTTAAGATCCATAACCTGCAGGCCACATGTTTTGCACTGCTGGATATGCACCCATCGAATATGAAAAGAGACCCTGTGGCACAGAAAGAGCTTTGAATGATGTTTCTAAGCCTTCTTGATTGACTGAATGTCTCCAAAAAGACCCAGAAACTACAAAACATAAACAACCTCAAACCTGAGTTTGCCAACCACACTGAGAAAATAATTGTTAAGACCAGAAAATTCAAATTTATGAATCAATAGTTCCCTAGAATTTGAACTTAATAAACATCAGAAGGAAAACAGTCCCTTCAAATGTCTAGCAGAATAACTTAAGTGGAATAATCAAGTGAATAGCTAGCAGAATACATTTTACCAATTTATGTCTTATGTTAGAGTGCCGGTATGCAGCACAATAAAATCCTTGTTTTCTAAATTGCCTTACATTGTCTAACAAATACGTACCTGATGGAGATCAAAACAGAAGATAAGAGAATTTTTTGATATTATATATATATACGGTAAGAAGATAAGATAAACCCACCTTCTAATGGTAAGCCAATTTTCTCCCAAACTTTCAGAACCTGAAAATCACCCATAACGCAAACTGATAAAAAGTTAGGGGATATTTAGACTTCTTTTATACCTGTTTTAAGAGAACCATTGCTTTTTGAGTGGCAATAACGATATCGCAGGAAGAATTACCACCAGTTAAAGCATCAAGATTCCTAAAATTATTGGCACGAACGAATGATGTAAAAAACGTGAAAAGAGAGACTGAAATTACATTTAGTTTGTGGGAAGAACAACCTTAACCATTTCATTATTCGGAATAGAAGAGATTTATTAGTGGAGCCTTTTCACCAATGTTAGAACTTGCATAAATGAAAAATTAGAAGTAGAACTATAAAATGAAAATTTAAGGAGGTCATTTCTTTATATGCAGTCTACAAAAGCATACACTCCTCCTTAGTGTTAACCTATATACGCAGCTGCTACAGATAGGCACTCAACACACCCAATTCACTTCCAGTAGAGAAAATGCACTTCCCATAGTTACTAACCCGTTGTTCTTTGACCTCAGCAGCTTACAAAACATCAATCTCTTTTTAAACATCAAATACCATCTCATCAATCATCACGTCATATTTCCCTCCATGAAAGCTAACTAAATTGTACTCCTTATTATTCTTTAATGCCTTGCTGAAAAACATTTGAAACACACCATATCATTAAATATACACTTAACCCTTTCTAAAAAGACCACATCTAATTATTAGTATTATTGTTATTTTGATCGGTACAACATCCAATAAATTAAATGTTACATTACATATAAACCAAGTGATTTTGATTGACAATATACCATAAGTAATCCGATTAACTAAGGAGAAAGTAGCCCTAACAACACTTGGAATGATGATAAAATCGTGAAAAAGAAATAGAGAAATAGAAAATAGGGTTAGGGTTAGGGTTTTGTTGTTTAGATCATACCTTTTTCAGTGAAATTCTAGGTTTGATGAAAATCGACGGACCTGCAAAATAAAAGAAAACAAATCAAATATCATGAGTGATCTAACGCGAAATCAATACCTGGTTTGATCACTCATAATGTAAACTGTAAAAATCAACAGAAAAAGATTTAATTGAAGCCATAATACGATAAGCACAAACCTTGGTTCATAATAACAAAGATCATCATACCCTAATCCTGCCCAATGCATAATTTACGTTTATTAGAAGAGAAAATAAAAACAGAAAACCAAAACCAAAAGCAAATCCATACCTGGTTTGATCACTCGTAACGCAAACGGAATCATAAAAATCAACAGAAACAAAGATTTAATCGAAGCCATAATACGATAAGCACAAACCTTGGTTCATAATACCTTGGATCTCTTCTTTCTACTAAACTCTACTTTGCAGAGGATTTTGTTTGATCAAACATTATGTTTTGGTTCTAGGGTTTTAGTTTTCCGTAGGTTTTTCTTCTCGGTTTCATAAGAATAATTTATGTTATTTTTATGTTTTATGTTTGGGGAAAGACTGTTATACTACGGGAAAATCATCATTGACGACACTAGATAAGAGTTGTAGTACCCCTCGACAACTCCATTTCATGCATTGTGGAACGGGGTATTGTAGAAAGTCCAAGCTTTTCTACAATGGTTGACAAGTTGTAAAGAGTGATGTGATTCATGGTTCGACAATATTTTGCCAAAGTTGTGATTCTCTTCCGATTTTTTTTGAAAGCCTAACACAACTCTTGCTTGTGTTGTAGGACTATTTTACACAATACAAGGATGCGTATCGTAAAATTATGTAACACAACACTTGTATAAGTTGAAGGACTATCTTAGACAACCTAGGATGTGTATTGTAGAAATATGTAACACAACACTTGTATAAGTTGAAGGACTATCTTAGAAAACCTAGGATGTGTATTGTAGAAATATGTAACAACTCTTATTACTATTATGAATAAGATTTGCACGACACTTGTTAGAGTTGTAGAACTATGTTGGACAACACCTAGTTATGTCGTAAAGACATTCTTTCACAACCATTGGTTTGTGTAGTTGAAATATGGAACACAACTCTTATTAGAAGTTGTGTGCATAAAACTATTTTGAAAAAAAAATTTATAGCTAAAACCAAATTGCCGAAAGTATTTCACATTCACATTAAGCTGCCAGTATAACACATTTACATTCATTCAAGTTAACATGCCACTCCAATTGCATTACCTAGCTAACTTCAAATCACCTAGTATGAAAGTGTGTTGCGCAACAAAAAAAAAGAAAATGATAGATTTTTTTACATGACCAAAAATATCATATAAATCGTAAAACGCAGATATTGGCCTCCCCACAAATATGGCGAGCATACACTTCCTTAGCTTTCTCCAAACTACCCGGAGATTTTCTCTTTGAAACTTTATCTCCATTCAATTTCCCTAAATATAATTCCATTACTACAACCAATTCCTCCCCTACAATGTTTTCCCTCAAATTCATCTAATACATTCATTTCGGCCTTCCTTCACTCTTGCTATCACCCATTCTGACTCATCGGACTCACACTTTGCTCTAACCCCTTCTTGCACGGCCATCTCCTTCGACTACTTCTCCAAGCCATATAGCTCGTCAGCACGGCACTTAGTTTGCAGCTGCAATGTAATTCTCAGCTCAAACCATTCAATCTCACACTCAACAACAACCACCACAACTGATTTCTTGGCCTCAATCTCTTCATTACCAGGACTTCAATTTCAACATTCTTCTTTGCCAATACTTAACACCACAAAGATCTTCCCCCCGTAGCCTTCACTAACTTCCCACCAAACCATTCAATTCATCTCACCAACATCACCTCACTTTCTCCGGGTAAGTATAAACCACTTGACCAAAATCAATAAGGAATCGATGGATACCAAGTCATCCATAATTGTCATCATAATTTGCAACTTCTTGATACCATATCCAAGCTGCGACAAGTTTGGTTGTGATAGAAATAGGAGAGAAACATAAGTACATTAAGAGGAAGGTAAGATGTTTTTGTGAGGCTCAGTTATTTGATACTTACACATTCCCCATGTGAGGCCTTCCATCTGGAAACTCCTCACGGTTTCCTCAAGCTTTGCCATATCTATCTCGTCATCCCATGGCTTCACATCAACAAAATTGAAGACTTTCCCAATCGAGAGAAAAAGTTAAAATGACAGTTATATATATGGTTCTTGGCAAAACCCACAGACCATACACAAAACTAATCGCCTTAGTTTCAAAAGCACAATTTAAGGAGAGCATACTCACATTCTTTCTTTTTCCGGAAGCTTTGATAATTTCTTTGCACGTTCTTTTGAAAATTCATCTCCTTAATTTTAAAAATGCTCTTAACTTGCTCATCAAAAAGATGATTCTTGCGAGTTCCAAATATCCACAAGTTAGTCTAGAGAAACAGCCTAATAATGATTCAAGTAAGAAAGGTCAATATCTTATAATCACCTTCAACAAAGTATGTCTTGGGAAACAACTTGATCCATTTCCCTAACCTTTGACTCCATTGCCCGAAGAAAATCATAAATAAAATTCAATTCCACAATGGAAACCAAAAATGAAATGAATCATCTACTATTATGAAGTTCCAAATAGGCCGATTCGAGGTTAAAAACGAACCATTTCGAAAGTTCCATTAAAATCATATTGACCATAACCAAACGAGTTGACATCGTTCTTCACATCAAAGAAATAAAGCGGCTACGGAAAAATGCTGTAAACAAAAGCCACAAATAACATTAAAATACATATGGACCTGATTTAGAGATTAGCAAGGAGATGAGGTAGTTGAACCACAACCATCAACTAAAATCTTGGATTTGACTAAATCATCCTCGGGATTGTGTAAATACCGGTATTAGGGGTTAAAAAAATAGCCAACCGTAGGTTATATGGCTGTTGAGTTTTCTAACCTGCATCTCAAAACATAGAGGGCCATCACAGTAGTTGCATTTTGGAATATCAGCTTTAGAAGGACGTCCACTTGCCATAGGCCAAAGTGGTTTTGCCTTTGAGTCTTGAGTATACCCGTTGCATTGATAATACAAACCATGTTTACTTTGTGGTACTTGTATGCCTTCGATAGATAAAAAAAAAATGAAAGAGATAAAAATAGCTAGAATATAGCTAGAATATAGACATTATTTTGTGCTTAGATTCGCAAAATCAAACCTTAATACTTGCTGGGGTGCTTTACCCACCGCACTTGAAAAGTAGTCCAACTTTATATGAGGCATGCTAAAAGTAAATGTGGCTGTGTCTCATCACCATCTAATAAAATACTAATTTTTCATTTGTAACTACTAACCTTGAGATGAGATATTTATCTGTTTACACGCCTATTTATGCCACAACGCCAATGGACTCTCTACAACGAAAAATGCCCAACGGTTCCTCTTTAGGATTGACTTGGAAAATTAGCTAAAGACTTCATTAACCAAAATTACACGTGTTCTTGAACAATAGCGCACAATCCCATAATCACCCAAACCTTGTCTCCTTTCCATGTACCACACCAATTACAGGTAGAGCTAACATGGCCAACAATAAAAGGCATGACATCATTAGATTGCAAGATAAGCAAACTCATATCCAATAACAAGCTTATTTTTATCCAGCAAATTTGAGGGCGAGGCTATTTAAAATATCGATACTAAGCTATAAAATAGGATAACAAGTTACCTCCAACTCCAGGCGATATGCTGGCCCTTTCTATTTGCGGAGGCTCACTAGAGTAATAAGCATTAGGTAGCTGGCACCGAAGAACCTTCACACTACATAAGCACTTTGAGTGTTACAACAGTAAGAATTTTAAAGTAAATGTTGAATTAAGAGAAGAAGTGTCTAAAAGCACCTTCGGCATCGCTTTTCTAAATCGTTTCCATTCTTGGTGTTGGTCTTGGAGAAGGCAGGTCATTGATGAACACATGAACGAAACAAAGTTCGATGGAACGTCGAAGCTCTTATCGAGAGAAACAAATAACATTCGGGCATTTCTACGAACGGTGTATGTGCATCTCATCCGGTAATGGGGAAGGCTACGTAGGTACTCATCTTCATCCTTATGAGTTATCCTTGCAACATGATTACAAGCACAATCCATTCATTCAAAGCTATAAAATACATTTATTCAAAGCTCGGTGAAGGAACAATAGCGGTACCTTTGAAAGCACGGTAAAGTGGGTAGCATCTTCTTCGAGTGATTGCAACACGGGAGGAACCATTAAACTCGACAAGATTCTTATGATGATAATCAAACTTTTTTAAAACCTTTTTCTTCTTGATTTGAAATCTCGGATAATTTGTTTTGTGGATTAGAAAAATGAGAAATCATCTTCTTTACTTTTAATGTGAGAATATATGACTAATAAGAATCGTTGCAGAGCTGGGTAGCATTTCCTAACCCATCTTGCTAATTCCCTAACTTGCACTGGCAAAATCATCCAATTCACAGCTCAAAGTCATTGCAACCACCAACAAACCCTAATTTCTATTCTTAACAACTCAAAGCCATTGCAACCACCAGCTTCAAACCCTAATTTCAAATCGTCTTCTCCAGTAGAAACCCCGATTGAACCACCAAACCTAATTTCTATTCTTAACAGCAGCACCAAATCCACCTCCAATTACAGAAAACCCCCAATTCCTTCCGATTAACTTCTCCGCTGAGTAACTCCACAAAATCCTCACTAATTCCAAACCTAGATCAACCTCAGACAACAACTTGCTCTTCTCGATTCAAATCTAAGCCCATTTTAATTCACGGAATCAAAGTTAAAATCAAAACCCCACATCGAACTGGAAGAATGGTAGCATCACAATTCATGTCTTCCCTAGTCTGTGTTCTTCCCACCAAGACCTAACCTAACCTAGGAGAACCATAGAAAGTAAATGGTTTGATTTTGTGTAAAAGAATTAGGGTTTTTGAAGAGATTTGGTGAATCATGTGAAGATAGGGAGAGAAGATAGCGATGATGAGTAAAGATTGGTTGAGTGAATTAGATTTTCTCAAGTAATACCGCAGGTCATTTGTGGAGTATGGAGGAGACGAAGAGCAGAGGAGGAAAAAAAAAAGAGCAGAGGAGATGAGATGAAGATAGAGCAAAACAGATAGAGTTCGAGTGATTGAGGAGGGTTTGGTGAATGAAAATGATGGAGGGACCAGATTTCGTTGATCCACTCATACGGATTGAGAAAAGAATCTGACGGTTGAGATTGTATTTGTGATACTCATACGGATTGAGAAGCATTTGTGTTTCGTTTTGTGCTAATACGAACTCATGTATTCGGTTTATTATCAACCTTCGACATGAAAAAAAAAATCCAAAAAAAAATATTAATAAATTTAAGACATTATTATCGACATTATGATATAAAAAATCCAAAATATATATAAGAATGAAGCCTGAAAA
Organism: Papaver armeniacum; assembly: GCA_023531295.1. Taxonomy (NCBI): domain Eukaryota; kingdom Viridiplantae; phylum Streptophyta; class Magnoliopsida; order Ranunculales; family Papaveraceae; genus Papaver; species Papaver armeniacum. The sequence goes on along the minus strand of JAJJWW010005597.1, from coordinate 41,382 downwards.
ATAATAAGTGAATTCGATAATTGGTGTGTTTCTTTGTGCTTTCTCTTTATGCTTCGGGTTTGAATTTCGACTATTCACATAGGTCACGAAGTAAGTTCAAGCTCCGGGAGGGTTTGAGTTCAAACTTAGCATGATATATCATCAAAATTGATAAATATGAATCCCGATTGTCGATTCGAACTTCAAATGCGATATAATGGCATACAAACTATGAAGTACGAAGCTCGGAGAGTTCGAGCTTCAATAAATATGAATCTCAATATCCATTCGAACTTCGTAAAGATGGAGCTCATGTGTCACTTCTAGCTTAAAGTGTGGCTCAGCGGCATACGAACCATGAACTCTCGGTGTCCGAATTGGTTTTTATCTCCAAATTTAGCAGGATATATCATTGAAACTCGTAAAGATTGAGCTAATGTGTCACTTCTATCGGGATATTCTTCTAAACCTTAAACATATTCTTTTTTGGAAACATCAATACTTAACCTGGATCTGAGATCGAAACCTGCCCCGAGTTAACTACTTTAAGCGGAAACTTCAAAAAACGATGAATCCATAGATTCATATGTAAGATTCAATCGGAATATTCCACGGAACCTTGAACACATCCTTTTTTGGAAACTTCAAGACTTAACCTGGATCCGAGCTCAAAACCTGGCTCTGACTGGACTACTATAAGTCGGAAACTTCGAAAAAACGATGAATCCAACCATTCATAGGTAAGATTCCTTCAGAATATTCACAAAAACCTTAAACAAACCCTTTTCTGGCGACTTCGAGAAAGAAAGTGTCTCCGAGCTTGACACCTGGCCGGGATTAAAGTCGGAAACTTCGTCAGATGACAAATTTGACCCTCTCCAGGTAAGATTCCGCGAATATTCCTCGGAAACCTTGAAAAACCCTAATTACGTCGACTTCAAATCGTAACTTGGTAAGAACGACGAATCCATCAATTTACAGGTGTAAGAATCCTTGAAATATTCTACGAAACCTTAAACAAACCTTATTTACGCATATTGTATGCAAATCGGGCTCGAGAGATCGAAACACGGCCGCGAGTTGACTACTATAAGTCGGGAACTTGGTAAAACGAATAAACCATCCATTTACGGTAAGATTCCTTCAAAATATTCTACGAAACCTTTAAAAAACCTTATTTCTGCATATTGTATGCATACCGAGGCTCAAATCGAAACACAGGCATGTGTTGACTACTATAAGTCAAACTTGGTAAGAACGATTTAATTCATCCATTTACAGGTAAGATTCCTTCGAGATATTCTACTAAACCTTAAAAAAATCCTATTTCTGCATATTGTATGCGTACAAGGATCCTAGATCGAAACACAGTAGTGAGTTGACTACTCTAAGTCGAAACTTGGTAAGAACGACAGAATTCACCATTTATAGGTAAGATTCCTTCGACATATTCTACGAAACCTTAAAAAAACTATTTACATATTTTATGCGTACCGGATCCGAGATCGAAACACAGCATGAGTTGATTATTCTAAGTCGAAACTTGGTAAGAATGACGAATCCATCCATTTACGGGTATGATTTCTTGAAATTTTCTACGAAACCTTAAACAAACCTTATTTTACGCATATTGTATGCATACCGGGCTCGAGAGATCGAAACACGGCCGCGAGTTGACTACTAAGTCAAAAACTTGGTAACAACGACTTAATCCATCCATTTACGGTAAGATTCCTTGAAGATATTCTACGAAACCTTAAAAACCCTATTTCCGAATATTGTATGCTTACTAGATCTGAGATCGAAACCTGGTCCAAGGTTGACTACTCTAATTGAAATTTGGTAAGAACGACGAATCCATCCATTTACAGGTAAGATTTCTTCTAGATATTCTAGGAAACCTTAAATAAACCCTATTTCTGCATAAATGTATGCATACCAGGCTCTTAAATCGAAACCTGGCTGCGAGTTGACTACTCTAAGTCGAAACTTGGTAAACGAAGAAACCATCCATTTCTGTAAGATTCCTTGAAATATTCTCACGAAACCTTAAACAAACCTTATTTCCAGTATATTATGTATGCATAGGGCTCCAAGATCGAAACCTAGCCGAGTTGACTACTCTAAGTCAAAAACTTGGTAAAATGACGAATCCATCCATTTCTGGGTAAGATTCCTTTGGTATATTCTACGTAACATTAAACAAACCTTATTTCCGCATATTCTATGTATATAATGCTCCGAGATCAAAACACGGCGCATAGTTGACTACTCTAAGTCATTAACTTGGTAAGAACGACGAATCCATCCATTTACTGTGTAAGATTCCTTCGAGATATTCTACGAAACCTTAAACAAACCTTATTTATGCATATTCTATGCATACCATGCTTCGAGATCGAAACCTGGCCGCGAGTTGACTACTTTAAGTCAGAAATTTGGTAAGAAAGACGAATCCATCCATTTACAGGTAAGAAATATATCAGAATTGGATAAGAAATATATCAGAATTGAACATCCCAGGTTCGAAGATTACCAGAGTTAAAATGACCATATTACCCTTACTAGAAATAAAGGTAATAACTATTACGGAGATTGTGAAAATTACTAAACTATCCTTATCTGAAATAAGTAAAGTAAATATTAAAGATAGTGAAAATGATCATATTACCCTTCATGGAAATTTGTGCAATAAATATTACGGAGATTGTGAAAGTGACCTGACTACCCTTATCGAAAAAAAGTAAAGTAAATATTATTGCTTGTGAAAATGACCATATTACCCTTCTTGGAAATTAATGCAATAAATATTATGAAGACTATGAAAATGACCAGACCACGCTTATCGGAAAATAAGTAAACTAAATATTATAAATTGTTAAAATCTCCATATTTCCCTTACTAGAAATAAAGGTAATAAATATTATGGAGACCGTGAAAATTACCAGCAGTACCCTTATTTGAAGTGAGTAAAGTAAATATTACAAATAGTGAAAAATGTATGTAATTATTTACATAGAAGGGCGTGTATGTGATTGTTTACGAGAGAAGGCTTCATCTTTGTTTGCGGCTCAGTCACCTGAGCATTAATTTTGAGCATTACATTTTGTTTTACAACTCTTATGAAGGGTTGTCATAAAGTTAGTGTATTAAAGAACCACAAACTTGACAAACATGTAATAGTGTATGTATGGTTAGTGGTGTAGACTTCCACACAGAGGTTGAGGATCAAATCCCCCCATCCTCATTTCTTCTAATGTTCTATATTTTACTTCAACAACACTTATAAGTGTTGTTATACATTTTTATTAAAAAAGAAAAAAAAAGCCAAAACTTGTGAACGCTAAGGATGGTTGATGAGCTAGACGTCCATGCAAAAGTAGATTTATGTTCGAATCTCCCCTATAACCCGATTTTTTCCAACATTATATATTTTTTACTTCGTTTCTATTTAAAAAAAAGAAAAAATCGAAACTTGTGAACCGAAAGGGTGGTTGATGAGCAAGACTTCCATGCAGTAGGTTCATGTTCGAATCTCCTCTAACATTTTTTTCATTATCATATTTTTGTGTTCTTCAACACTTGTCGAATTGTGATAGGCTAAGTCACTACATATATGGAACAGTTGTTATAGCTAAATGTCATCACAACTGTTTTGCTTAAGGAGTTGTCGTTTGTTTTCTTAAAGCAACCCCTTGTTTCCTAAGGGTTGGCGGGATGATATACGACAACTCTTCCTTTGAAACCAGTTGTAAAACATAGGACTTTCTACAATGTTTAGAAAAAGTGTTGTAAATCTCCGATTGTAGATGTATATTTTCCGTAGTGTTATTTTCGTGAAGCCATGCCGGTTTTTTCATTAAAAACCGGTATACACTGTTTATTAATAGTATTTGAGGAAAAGTTGAATGGAGAATTTTCAAGGGGGCGGGGACGCTCACCCAAGGGTGGGTATTCTCACCACGCGACGCATGGCCTCGCATGGCTTAGGAGTTTAAAGGGTTTGATAACCTCCACTTAAAAATCCAACCCTTTTCTTCATGTTACAACCGAAATTTGTTTTTCTCCATCACAGAACAACGTTTAAATTGATGAAATCATCATTATAATTAAAGTTTATTTTTAAGGAAAATAAATAGAATAAATGAAATAAGAGAAATTGGGTTAATTGCCCAAATATTTTTAAAACATGGTTCTAATGGACAAGTAAAAATTATTATGAGTAAAATGAACACCAAAAAAAATTACAAAAATGAATTTGGATTCATCATGGCTTAAATTTAAAAAACTAGGGTGAAACTGGATGCATCCTGATGTAAATTAAAATAAGAAAAGTATTTGAAAATGGGTAGGATGAAACTGTTTACATCCTGGCTGTTTCTACATTATCGTTCATTTAAACAGTATAAAATTTTACATGTCTTTTCACCCAGAAATTGTCGTTATTGGGATAATTGACCAATTTTGTGATAGAAAAATTATAAAGTTAAGCGCAAATCTACGGTATGATAATATTAATCTAATGGCTTACAATTTTCACCGAACTTTTTAATTGATTTCAAGAGTCCCACAATGTGTACTCTCATATAAAAAAAAATTAGGAGTTTCTATGAGGGTGCACAAATATCTTTTCCACATGTACCACCTCACAAATCCATTCAAGTCCACCAGCTTGGGTGACAACAAAAAGATGCATGATGCATTTCCAATTCTCAATTTGTGAAGTGCGTCATTGTGATGCATTTTAGTTCCTGGTCAGCATTCTACTTGCATGATGTACAGTAGAAACTCTTTTAATTAATACTCGATTATTTAATAAACTCTCTTAAATAATATTTTTGGCCGGTCTAAGTCGGGGACAATGTGCCAAATTAATAATTCGCTAAAATTATAAGATAATACTTTTTGATTACCTATGTAGGTCCCATATGAAATATAAATTAATAATGCATTATATATAATACATTAATGGTTTGCAAAGACTATTTGAAAAATGATTTAATTGTCTTCTATTTTTTTGGTAAAATCAATATTGCATTGAGTTTCATCTCTAATTTTTCTTATCATTGTAAGAATTTTTGGTTTTGTTTTCTCATAGCTCAACAAGAAATTATTCAATGTGATTGCCGCTTTAATAGCCTCGTTTCATGAAGGGGACACTATTGTAGAACTTTCATCATCTTCTTCCACGTCTTTGCTCAGTTCCATAACGTTCCGATTATTTCTTCATCGGTTAACAAGCTGTGTAACTTCATTTTCTTAGGATAATTTAGTACATCTTTGACATTCATTGAATTGCGATAGCCCAACTTCTCGATCAAATTTTGCTAGTCCTAAGTGATTTCATTGTCTGTGTGTTCATACAAATTGTCTAACCTTCTATTATCAGTTGATCGAAGTTTACAATGACGCCAGCGGTTTGCAAGTGTATTGTCGACATCGATAGTCCATCTTTGAAATTGCAAGATTCATTGCATCTAACACATTTATTTTTTTGGATTAATTTAACGCCCCTAATTCATAGCCTTCCAAAAGACCTCTATAAAATCGACGACAATAATGCATTTTAAAAGCTCATATAATCCATGCATCAAAAGGTTGAATTTTTTAGTTGTGTTTGGTGGCAAAAAAAATAATTCAATATTTTGTAGTCCTTCAATATGATATGGTATTTTGTTTGTATAGAAACTAATTATTTGATATATGAAATTTATCTATAAGTTAATAAAGTATTAATTAATATATAAATTTATAATTATTAATTTATCGGTTAATTAATATCTCGCTTAATTAATAAATTTTGATGGTCCCGACAGCATTAATTTATAGAGTTTCTATTGTACCATAGTGATGCAATTTCTATCCTGGATCAACATGCGCGCCACATAAGCCTGAGTTAAAGTTTTATCTCATTGCATATTCAAGGATCCAATTTGAATATCCGAATTCGATCGATCAGTGATATTCACACTCTAGGTTCATAGTTGTCCCAAAACAATCCCCCGAAAGATTTTTCATCTATGAACAGGCAATATATACTATAATTTTGTGTTCCTCTTTGTACAGGTTCGTAGGTTTGTTGATAAGGGCACTCATCAGGGTTTAGGTTGTAGCTATAAAAGGAAAGTCATTCTCTATCTTTACCTCAGTGAACTAGATCTAAATATAAAACTACAGTTAAAACCTCTATAATTTAATAGCCTTGGGATCACTAAGTTTTATTAATTTAAAGAGATACTAAATTATCGATAAATTAATAATTTATTATTTTAAAGATAAATTAATAATATATCAATTTAGAGAATATTTTCTATTGATAACGTCAATAAATTGAATTTGACTCTGGGTCTTGGCTCTGGGACCACTTGGCATTACGAACTATTAGGGATGAAATACAATTAGATTTGAACTTCATAGAAAACAAACAACTATTAATTCATATTTTCCTAAAGTTTGATATGTATAAAAAACTTATTAATTTTCTTATTAATAATTATTTTAATTTATATAATATTTGGGATCTATAAATACTTAAGTGAGATTTTTGAAACGTATTAAATTGTTATACTTTCGAAATTATTATTTTAGCACTATATGCCCAAAAAGGGACTAAGACATTTTATTATTTTACACTACAAAAAAAATGGCCAATAACAACGTAGAAAAGCCGTTGTCAAATGGGTACGACAATATTTTTCCGGACGTTGTCATATGGGGGGTTGTTAAAAGTTTCATTGCTTCGGACAACGTTATTCACCATTGCAAGAGACGTTGTCGTATGTCCTAATGACAACGTGATTAAATTATATTGTAAGATGCAGCCTTCGACAACATGTTAAATCACGTTGTTGAATTATTTTTAGATTTAAAAAAAATAATAATAATAATTCACAATGTATCAAATATAAAAATTTTATATATAAATTGACTGCCCATAATTCAAATTTTCAAATCAAATCAAATCAATATTCCATAATACAAAGATCATAAGCAATAAGGTCTCATTAAGCTAAATCCATTAAGGACAAGATCCTACATAAGACAACATACACTGCTCTACATATTTCCAGAAATTGCCAAATAGAATGGAAACAGTGACTTAAGAAGCAATGCCTAACTAGAGAGACAAATTTACTAGACAAACTTACATTATCTCCATTAGCAAGCAAATATGTAAGTAATTAAGTTTGGAATTCGGTCAAATGTTCATCATCTGATTCCGCCGCGCTCTTGAATGCAAAGTGGATACTTAGGAGAAGCTAGACTTTGTAAACCCTTAGACAAACCAAGCTCGGAGTAGAGAACTCGTCGCATGCACATATCGATGAGATACATCGGAATTTTTTTATACGGGCATAGAAATTACGAATGTTTCGGATATGTGCCTTCATAATAGCCCATCATTTGGAGCCATATCCGACAGGGGCAATAGGAAGACTCGCATCAACGTATTGGTACTCGCTCTAAACCCAAGTTGAAAATCATATAATAAGCCGTTATCCGAATGATGTGCAACTTGGAAACTACTCCTTAACGAATACAAAAGTTCATATAAATCTTTTACAAGTAGGTTCTTGTCAAGAAGATATATATGATATAAAAAGACTGCCATACGAGGAATAAAAACATTTAAGATGGAAAAACACAGGGTATCACACTTTGATTTGTTAGTCCATATGGAATGCTTTGACAGCCAATTAACGAGCAATAAAACTACATTTCCGTGTTCAATAAAATAAGGATTTGAAACTAACAAATTACACATTTTAATTCAAGTAGGACAGAACAACATACATCTATTTCTAAGCCCTTTCCTCAAGCACAATCATTTGTTTCATCGGGTTGAGGCAAGTATAAATCTTCTTTGGAATTTTTTGCTATCGGAACAAGAGGAAAAAGTCAACATGTTTCAGTGAAGAAGTCTTGTTATTTGCCATAGGTTTTGTAAAAATGTATTAGTATTTAGTTCCATGGATACCTTTAAATAACCATCTTTCTCACTCGAATCTTCCGAGGGTGTACTTTCTTTTAGGAATATTTGGGTCGAAACAACAAATTTATTAACGATAACGAAGATTTCATGGATTACTAATTGGAAAAGAGTCCACAGGAAAATCACTAACGCAAAATTTCCATGTGGTTCAACCCAAGAGAATATTTCCATAAACAATCGGTGTTTCACTTGAAATGCAATCCACAATGTGAGTCATTCCTAGTTGAATTCAATATTTCAAAAAAGAACGACACCTCAAATTCTAGAGGTTATACCAAAACATGATAAATTCTGGGAGGTGAGCGGTTTTTCCATACTTCGTCTACCAAGTTTGTTCCCATCTTTGTGCAGTATCTGTAGACAACAAGACCGTGCTGCAAAGTATGAACAAAAAAGGTCTTCATAAGGACTTGGCCTTGTTGTTGCCCGGAGCTTCATTATCCATAAAGAACAACACATCAACAAAAACAACAGCAATATATTGAATCAAAGCATTCACAGATAATCTCATATTTGTGAAAAAATAAAATCCAATGGCTTTTAGCCGTGTACTGCCGAAGGTTAATCGGCTTTTGTAAAGGCAATCTAGATACTTCGTAAGAACTGGTTCTCCTTGAGCAAAAGAATGATCTTCGGGTCCAATATTAAAAAACCTAAGCTATATAAATCCATATAAATTAAATAACTTGAAAAGCACAAATTCACAACAGAATCAATTCAATCTGCTCTAAAGAAAAATCAGTAAAGTACATAATCAAAATCCAATCCCAACCTACTCTAAAGAAGAAATGAAAATCAATATTTATATTTATTATAAAATTTGAAGAGAAAGAGTGCAAAACATTCAAAGATCTGATTTAGAAAACAGGCCTGGTTGATTTTTTCAAACTACTTCAGATCCGAGGGACAAAAACTTTTAATCCCATCACCTAAAGGTATTACAGTTCTTCTTCCTGTCTTGTTTAGCTACCTTTGGATTTGTCCTGTGACTTTTTCACCACAAGCTAAAGATCCGTAAACCTTACCTGCAAAAATATCACAGACAACCACACAGTCTCAAAATCAATAAATGGTGATAGAATTGAGACAAGGATTGGAATTGAAATTGAAAGTTGACTAAAATTAAAATCACAAATAACCAGTTATCAGTTTACCTGAATATCTTAAACAGAAGCCCTAACTGAAATTGGAGGTGTCTGAAATTAAAATCAAAAAGAAAAATGTCAGGGTTTACAACTGAAACTGAAATTTAAAGAAAATTTAATTAAGGTTTGTAATTGAAATTTTCATACTTACTCAAAAGATTCCTAAAATCGAAACAAAGTTTCTCTGAAATTCCTCATCATCATATTTTTTCACAACAAGAAGAAAATAAAAATTTGAATAAGTGTAGTTTCAGATGAAAATCAAACCCGATCTATCCAAACTCGCATTTACTTTACCTCAATATCACCAAATACAAAAACGAGAATGAAGAAATCAAGTAACAAAAAAGCTTCTTGATGAAAACAGATTTCAATTACATCGAACTAAAATCGATTAAAAACCCTAATACCAAAATCAAGATGGAAAAATTGATTGATATATGGTTTTGTTTGGAGTTAGTATAAAGACGGAAGAGTTGGGATGTGTGTTGAAAAAGAAGATTCATACATGAAATTGGTTTTGAAACGAATCGAAACCAAATCGTGGTTGTGTAGAAGATCAAAGGGGTGAAGATTGTGGAAGAGAGCTGGTGAGATTTGAGAGAACAATGGATACTGGCTTCTCTCTTTGAGACATTTTATTATCTTAGCGAGTATTAATTTACAGAGGTTCTACTGTACGGCGTTTTCTTGTCTCTCTGGTTTTCATTCTCTTAAAATATTTTGATGCTCATCTTTGTTTACAAAATAGACTATTGGGATGATCCTCACATCGATCTATGTACATGAACAGTCAATTATTGCTCAACAGCACAATGATTTCTCTTCTCAAAAACTAGATTGGAGATGGTTACAACAAGAGCTAATAAACCGGGGGGTTGGCATATGCAAATGCGGAGCAACAAATCCCCTAAGAACTAAAAAGAAGAATTTGTAGGAAATATGGAGATTGGATGGGCCCCCATCACTAGTCCAGAAAGGGGTATTAATCACGCTTTTAAATGACATATCAATTACGTGAATAATATTTCACAAACAAATTATGTCATATAATATAAAAATAATGGGGTCCATCGTTTAACATAAATAAACTGTCATTCTCAAACGTGATATTTTGATAGGCGTGTGATTTAATAATGAACCCGTAAATGACAGAATGAGTCCGACACATACATTAGGTTTTTTTACACCCACCTCTAGTCTTCTATGGCGTACCCAGAAGTGGCTAGCCACTTATAATGCCATGGTTTCCATCTAACTCTCGTTCTACTACGGTACTACCTTAGTTCGGCTGTGATAAGTATCTCCCTTTCTCCCAAAACAAATAAAATAAACCCTAGCTATCTCGCAGTCGGCTTCTTCCATCATTTCCTCTCTCTAACCTTACAGTCAGAGTCGATCTCTCTTTCTCTTAAATTTTGTTCCCAATCATAAAGTGATCTTCGTCTTTCTCGTTTCGATCGACGTTTGCAGTTTTGGCTACTTGTTGTAGTGCTCATTATTTTAAGCGCAACCAGTTTTTATCTGGTGGATTTCGTTAATGAAGATGATCATATTATCTCATGGATCTTCTCTAATCCTATTACTAGGTCAAGATCGAAACAAGAAATTTCGATTAGTCCAACTTCCACATCTCTCTTCCACCAGATTTGGTTTTGAATTTAAAAACCCTAGATGCAGGTTGGTCTTTGTATTTTTATCTTTGTAGGGATATTAATTGGATTCAGAAACAACCTAATGGAAACGATAAGGTAACCGTTTCTTCAATTACTGGGGAATTACATATGGGTTTGTGAATGGATTGTTCAAAATTCTTGTTTCGGGTTATATGTTTGTGGTTAAAGGATTGTAATTTGGGTGATGATTTGGGTTTGATCTGTTTTTGAGCTAGCATGAAGGGTGACTCTATTATTTTGTGTATTTGTTGATTATATATGAGTTTTGTAAATGAATTATGATCGAATTTTAGATAGTGGTAAGTAGAGTTGTCGTTCACTCGGACTTGTTGAAATCGATTCTAGGATTTAATAAAGAAAAATAATAAAAATAGAGAAAATATACAATTTATGTCACAAGATGAAGAGAGTTACTGGGACTCGGGATTCCACCAATTCTCACATTCATGCGGTTCATCTATTAATTCCGCACAATTAAAGCTCATAAAATAACAAACATCGACTCTAATTCTTTGCCAAGGTAGATTTTATAAAGAATTATATGTAATTCACAAGCATGAAGCATCTAAAGTACCTAAGACTAAGCATGCGACATCTAACGAATTCACAAATAATCAAGAAAAATCATAAATCAATTATAATAGTGCAAATAGTCATAAAGGAATTAAATAGAATTACCACATGGGTGAAAAACAACTTCCTCCGTCGTCCCAGGTGATGGGTTCTAGCTCGCATGGTGAAAAAACACTCAAAGGATTTTTCATTTCTCTCAAAAGGTGTTTACAATGGTGAAGAAGATAGAAATATAATAAAAACTGGGTTTGTAACGATTATAAGTGTTACAAACCGAGTTGTTACAAAGAACGATAAAAGCTTCGTCATTGTTGCTTTAAGATCGCCTTCAAATACGACCCTCGGCTGTGAGTCGTATCAACGTAGCATAAACGACACTCCACTGTGCGTCTAATGTTCTTCGTGTTCTTCAATGGCAGCAGCAGCAACACTTTTCTCACAGTGATCAAATTTTCGCCTCATGTGATGCTCTGTAATCTCCCCAAACCCTCCATATCGATTCTAATCAACTCCAACACATTATATACTCCTCTAAATGCAGGCCAATCATGCGTCATAACTTCATATATTCTTCAATTAATCGGCAGTGAAGAAAAATATTCTCGGGAATATTTTCTTCCCAGATTTAACTCCTGACACGTTGATTTTCTCCCAGCACGCTCCAATCTCGTTCAGTTAGAGTAAAACACGGTGCAAACACACACCAGCGGCTAATTCTCATAGGAAATCTTCAACCAACTCGTGACAGTCCGAGTAATACTCCACCTCTGTTTTGATTTACTTCAGGTTTTCTAGCCAAATTTAGTCGAGCCAAAGACCCAAACCAAGCCTGTTAGTCCCAATCAAGTCGTCACAGAGAGTTTCAGCGATTGAATCTCTCCCGAAGCACCCAAAAATCCAACTCTAAATTCTTCCAGTTGAGAATCGTTTTTCCCACCAAAACCCAAAATTTGAAATGATGAAGATGGTCAGCCCTTATCCAACAGCTGGGGGTGCGAATATCAGTTAGGTGCCCCTTAGTAATTGGGTTACCCCTTATCCAAAGTGGGAGTCCGAATAGCAAATGTCCTCCGGGGGTGTTCCGAGCAACTTTTGGAGCCGAATTTTCCAACAATCTTTATTTCCAAAAAATACCTACAAACACACAAAACACCATAATAAGGACAAAAACGAGTACTAACAATACGAAACATTGAGGACAAATTAGACACATAAATGCGTCTATCAAATTACTAAAAGAGTAAAAATTTTAAGGTCAATTTATGGTTTTAATTCTAGTCAGTAGTATTAGTGGAATTTTAATTGAAAAATTGTGGAGAGTTTGGTACAGATCTTGTTCCAAGGATCAAATCAAATCATGTAATATAATATGTTGTGAACCAGGGTATAATATTTTACATAGCTATGGCTTTGAAACCAACTATAGGTGTTACTCTATTCATGAGCTATAAATATGCTCATATTGGCATCTAAAATATATAATTTACGAAATAGGTTAGCATAATAAGCATTTGTGTTTTGTAGACAAGCTATACTCGAAAACCTAACTATAGATAGTATATGGTGCTTCATTTTCCCCTTGATTTCATTACCTATAGTCTTATTGCATATAACCCAAGTTTCCACCATGGATTGTCTACTTATTGTTATCTTTTGCCTTTTCATTTTGTTATCTTGGCTTGAACATGGGAAGGCCATTGATGGGTTTTTTAAATCCACGGTAGGTAAGTTGACGGTTTTTATTGCATTATGTTGTCCGGATTTCCTTATGTTTTCACATGGTGAAAATACTTCAACTATCGAGTTCAATCTTGTAATTTGACATACTATATATGCTTTTCAATGCTTTGCATGCAAGTTTCTGAACATTTAGAAGAGTTGGGCAACCGAGATCATTTCTAGAATAAACTCGGAGGTTGGGAAATAATATTCGATAGTGAACTCTCGATTCAAGTGCTTGTGTTCTCGTTCTCATCCGGTATCATTCAGGTAAGGACAATAATCTATAAGGTGTCTGCTAGTATTTTAATCAAATACCAGGCTAATTAATTGGGTTTTATTTGGTATGCCTTATGTTGTGGGTATTAGGTTTTCTGAACTTGTTGGACCCAACTTAGTCCATGGATTTGCCACTTTTACCTTAGAAAGATAGTACAACTTTTACATATGCTCAATGCGAACTGTTTGCATTCTAGTTTCTGTAACCTCTTGATATCCTACTATTTTGTTCTCAATCTTACACTTTTTTTCAAAAATATATTTTTGTAGGCACATTGGCGTTGTGACAAAATCTTCATTTGACTACAAGAAGCTCAAGAGGTCGTCAGTTTATGCTCAATACGGCAGGGAAGATAGCTAGGAAGGAGCTTAAAATGGTCTTCGAAGTTTTGTATGAGGTAAAGTGCGATGGAGATGGAGTATGTGGTGATGTTTTAGGGAGACATGATTAAGTGGATAAATTAGAGTGGCAAATGGAAATGTGACAGAAGATTGAATTCAGTTTTGATGTTCAATGTATGACTTTGGGTTGCTAGATATACCTTTCAATTTGTAGTCGTAGATTCTACTTTTTAAACGCTATGTTGGGCAATTAATAAGATTTTATTTTATTTTCGAACTTTGTTTGATGTCCAGTTCGATTGAACTGAAATTAATTTCGGATGCATCAAATTTGAATCGATTGATTACAAAGTCTGAATCGGTAGCAAATTCAAAAATCGAATACAAAAGTCCGAATCAGTAGTCAAAAAGTGGCTAAGATTCTCGATTGAATTAGTAGTATTATATTTATGAAAAATGCCTTTTTTATGGCGGTATCAACCGTTATTTTATTTTACATATATAATAATCGTGATACTTAATAATAGATTATGTGTGTGATTTAAAGTCACAAATTTTATTCTTCATATTTAATAACATTTTTTATTTGTTATTTATAAAGAGTCACACAAAAAATAAATAACGGTTCGAATAACAGATGAAAACCGTGATAAATCATGTTTTATAACGAGACTTCATCCGTGATTTATATCCCCTTATGGACTAGTGCATATCCATATTAAAGTGGTAAATAGAAATGTGTACTGTCTCCAACGATTTACTTTTTATTGACATATATCTCAACAGTTGCGTCCCATTTGAAAAGAAAGCTGTTTGGTTTTCAACCGTCATGAGTTTCATCATATAAAAACCCTTCTTCCCAAGAAGGTGAAACACACGAAAAATAATTTTACTTTGAAAATTTTCATTGAAACCTTTTAGAGTAGAGAGTTCATGCTAAAACATTTGCGTTCACTGTTTGGTGTGGATTCGAAGTGCTACGAAAACACATCAAGGTATTGTTGAATGTTGGAGACATATGCCACTAACTTGTAAAAACATTATATACAGGGCATCAAGTGTCTTAAGTAAAGATATCACTCGCCTCAATACATAAAGAGTTTGTTTTGATTTTCTGCTTTGTTTTCATTGTTTACTTTGCATCTCTATATGTCCTATCTGTTTAGAATTGTGTATATATTAGTGCATGTATTGGGTTTGGAGTCTTATTGAAATACCAGTAAAAAGATGGTATTGACAATTATGAAATCAGAGATGTAGTTTACAAATCTGTGTGCAAACTTTATCTCTTAAACACCGAAAGTGCTTGATTTTTGTCTCCAAAAGTGCTGATTTTTTTCTCAAAGAATGACGAAAAGTAGAATTTATTTGATTCTTGGTTACGTAATACAAAGTAGTATTTTGAATTGTTATCTAAATCTCTATCATATGCTACATGCCATTGGCACATGCCACACACGCCCCTAATTGCACTCAAGGTGCAACCAACACTCGAGACATCAACAACCGGGGGATGCTTTCGGGGTCTTAGTTTGGCGGTGTTTATGGGTAAAAATCGTTTACACGATTTTAAAATATTGTGCCGCACACTTTATAGATTAGGACAAAGAAAGGTGTTGAGACCGGAATAATTCGAAGAGTAGTGTCTCGACTTGTATCGAGAAAGTGGAAGCTTCGTAAGCTTGCAAGAGATGAAATCTTTTTGAATTTGGTACCAAAGTGAAAACGTTTTCACCATTATTTCCTCATTTATTTGACCGCTTTATTCCTTTTCACGCTTTCTTAATGTGAGCGTTTCTGGCCTGATCTAAAACCAAAACCTTGGAAAGCATCCCGTTTGTGTTGATATCTCGTTGGTTGCACCTTGAGTGCAAGTGGCGCCGCTAGTGGCGTGTGGCATGGGTGGTAGGTTGTATGCGTTGAGTGGCAATGCGAGGAGCTGCTAGTGGCGTGTGTGGCACACTTTGAATGCCTTGGTGGTAGGTTACACGGTTTTAGCAAGTTAGGCTACAATGTGCGAATGCCTTGGTGGTAGTGGGTTAGGCGTGGCTTTGGTAAGAAAAAGCTACCAGCTGTTGGCATGTGCCAATGGCATGCGTCTTAAAATGCCGGTGGCTTTGTAAGAAAAGCTACCGACGAGCATGTTGTCATGTGCCATGGCATCTACGTGGCCGTTAGAGGCGTGGGCTTTGGTAAGAAAAGCTACCAATGAGCATGTTGGCATGTGCCAATGGCATGCGACGTTAGAACCGGTGGGTAAGAAAAGCTACCAGCGAGCATGTTGGCAATGGCATCGCGTGTGGAAGGGCGTGGCCTTGGTAGGAAAAGCTACCGGCGAGCATGTTGGCATGTGCCAATGGCATGCGTGGCGAATCGGCCTAGGTTGCATGGTTTGTAAGCCCTAGGGCGCTATATTTGGCATGCAACAATGGCATAGCGGCTTGGAAATATGGCTTGTGGGTACGTGTTGGCATGTGCCAATGGCACGTTTGTTGACCCTAGTTGCATGTTTGCAGCCTAGGCGCTATATTTGGAATGCGCCAATGGCATAGCGGCTTGGAAATATGGCTTGTGAATGCGTGTTGGCATGTGCCAATGGCACGGCCATGTTGACCTAGTTGCACGTTTTGCAAGCCTAAGGCGCTATATTTGGCATGCGCGCCGATGGCATAGCGGCTTGGAAATATGGCTTGTGGTATGTTGGCTTACCTTCCCTAGTTGCACGTTTTGCAAGCCTAGGCGCTATATTTGGCATGCGCCAATGGCATAGCGGCTTGGAAATATGGCTTGTGGTACGTTGGCATGTGCCCAGCCCTAGGGCGCTATACGCCAATGGCATAGCGACTTGGAAATATGGCCTTGGCATGTGCCAAATGGCACGTACGGCCATGTTGACCTAGTTGCACGTTTTGCAAGCCTAGGGCGGCTATATTTGGAATCGTTAATGGCATAGGCTTGGAAATATGGCTTGTGGTACCGTTCCAATGGCGACGAATGTTGACCTAGTCGCAGTTTTGCAAGCCTAGGCGCTATATTTGCCATTGGCATAGCGGCTGGAAATATGGCTTGTGGTACGCGTTGGCATGTACGAGATTGATAATAAAATCCATGGCAATCTTAAGACATTTTAATGGCACGTACGGCCATGTTGAAAAGTAGAATTTATTTGTTTTGCAAGCCTAGGGCGCTATATTCTTGTGCGGCTTGGTTTTGGCGTTGTTGCCATTGTGCGGCTTGGTTTGGCATTGTTGCCTGGTGCGCGCTGTGCAATTGTTGCCATGGTGCGCGGTGTAGTTTGGCATTTTGCCATGGTGCGCGGTGTTTGGTTATTGGTGCTAAATCTCTATCATTGGCATTGTTGCCATGGTGCATGCCATTGGCATTATTGCCACACGCGCCCTTTGGCATTGTTGCCATGGTGCTTGCACTCAAGGTGCAAACCAACACTTTGGAGACATCAAAAACCCAAACTTTGAAAAATACCCCTATTAATTTTATGCTTTCCGGGTCTTGGTTTTTTTACGATTTTACCCCTTGTTTAAAACACCATCAACTCACACGAGCGTACACTACGCTCACATTAAGAAAGCGTGAATAGGAATAAAGCGGTCAAATAAATGAGGAAATAATGGTGAAAACTTTTCACCCACATAAACACCTTGCGGTTACCACCTCCTCCCATTATTTCACCCTTTACTCTCTTCCTTCATGAGGCCAGGTCACGTTTCAATCTCGACTTGTATAAATAGGTCTTACCTATTTCCACCGGACAACAAGTCTCGGTCAGGAGAAAAATACAACACTTTCAGAAAAGGCAACTTTGCAAGCTCTCCAAAACTTTCATATCTTGCAAGCTTCCTAAGCTTTCACTTTCTGATACAAGTCGAGACACTACTCTCCCAGAATTATTCTGGTCTCAACACCTTTCTTTGCTTCCCTCCCCAAATCAACCCTTCTCCTCCACTTTGTGACCGAAGCAAGTCTGGAACGGCCATTTCTTGGTTTAGGCCGGACTTGTACAAATTGATCTCTCGAATCTAGAAAGTGCTCACGTGCAACACATTTGTTTAGGGTTTAAACCAGTTTCTCACTCACCTACCGAATTTACCAAAATCGGCGGAAATGATTTTTACCCATAAACACTAGTATGCTGCATGTTTAGGCTTTTCTTGCTAATCTAATTTTTATTCGTATTTTTTGTTCTCTTTTCTTGGAAATTTTCATGTCTAGGATACTAGTTATGTTTATATCTTATTATCAACTTTATTCACAAATGTAGAAAAAATTTGTGTGGAAAAGTATCATACAATTTTTTTTTATTCCTTCTAAACCCATTTTGTTTTTGTTTTTCTCATTCAGTGATGGAGATTTTTTTGAGAGTATAGCAGGTGCAGTTTTGTTGCACACCAAACTAAACCTAGATATAGTCTGGAAATTATTTAAACCACCACTCTTTATGATCTTTACACTTAAAATCTTGAGTTGCTTCTGTAACGAGAACTAATTACTATGTTTCAGGGGCTTGAATTTCTCGGTGATTCTAGAAGTGCTCAGTACCTTGCATATTTTCTGGGAGTTGATTGATTTAAATTCGAACAAATCCAGAAATGAAGAATTGATTCAGACACACTGACAATGACAAACAAGGGAGAATTGATTTATCCTGAGCTTAGGTTACAAACAAAAGATGTTTTGTTGATACAGGGGAACTGATAAAATCAGAAAGATTGCAAAAGTATCGGTTTGTTAAACTGGATCTTTTGGTGAACTTTTTCGGCTTTTTTTATAAACCTTTGGCAAATGAAATTATTTTTATGCTTAATGCCCACTTCTAATATATGTAAAGCAGCAGGTAATCTACGCACTATATGATTAGTAAGTGACGGTTGGGACTGGCTTGATGTTATTGACCATTAGATTGGTGGAGAAGTTGCATTACAATTGTTTGTGGGTGAAAATGGTTTCTGCTGATTTCGGTAATTTCGGGTGTGTGGTTGAGAAACGAATTTAAACCCTAAACAATGTACTGCAAGGGAGTACTTTAGATTCGAGAGATCAATCTGTACAAGTCCGACCCTAAACCAAGAAATGGTCGTTCTAGACTTGCTTCGGTCACAAAGTGGAGGAGAATGGGTTGGTTTTGGGGAGGGAAACAAGGAAAGTGATGAGACCAGAATAGTTGATTCTGGAAGAGTAGTTGTGTTACGACTTGTATCAGAAAATGGGAAGCTAACGTATGAAAAGCTAGCAAACATTTTCTGAGCGGTGTATGCTCCTGACTGAACTTGTTGTTCGATGGAAATAGGTAAGACCTATTTATACAAGTCGAAGTGAAACGTACTGCGGTCTCAATAAGGAATGGATGAGTAAATGGGAGGAGGTGGTAACGTTAACGCATGGAATTGATGTTCCATAAAACCTATAACGCATAGAATTGATGTTCCATAAAAAGAACGTTTCACCATTAACTCCCTGTATTTACTAACCACCTCATCCTTATGACACTTCCTTATGATGGGCGTAGTATACACCGCACGCTGTAAACCTCCAAACCAATATCCAAAGAGGATCCCCCAGTTTGCGATATGTGTTGATGTCTCGAATGTTTTTGCGGAAAACATGTAGCATATTGTTGTTGCCTGGAAAGTCGTGCTTTGGAGACTCGCTAGCTTGGTGACCTCCGACGGGAGGTAGCCGTTGATCGTTGCACGCTTTCATTTTGGTGGTCGTATAGGGAAGGCCAGCATGTGGTGCGGCAAGGTTGGCATGCCGTTGGCATCGCATGCCTTGGCGCGGTTTGGCGTTACCAAACTAGGGTTTTGGGTCAAAGGTTACCATGTGTTTTATGGTAACCTTGGACGGCTAGGATTTTTTCTTGGTATTGAAGGGCGACCGTCGATTATCGCACGCCTTCGTTTTGGTAGCCGCGTAGGGAAGGCCAGCATGGTGGCGCGGCTAGGTTGGCATGCCGTCGGCATGGCATGGTTTGGCTTGGCCAAACTCAGGTTTTCGGGCCAAAGGTTACCATGCGTTTGTCTGGTAACCTTCGATGGCTAGGATTCGCTCCTGGGATTGAAGGGCGACCGTTGATTATCGCACGCCTTCGTTTTGGTAGCCGTGTAGGGAAGGCCAGCATGGTGGCGTGGCTAGTAGGCATGCCATCGGCATGGCATGGTTTGGCGTGGTCAAACATAGGTTTTCGGGCCAAAGGCTACCATGCGTTGTCTGGTAACCTTGGATGGATAGGATTTTCTCCTGGGATTGAAGGGGGACCGTTGATTGTCGCACGCCTTCGTTTTGGTAGCCGTGTAGGGAAGGCCAGCATATGGCTAGGTGCGTTTGGCATGGTGGGGCCAAGGGCTTAGCATGTCGTTGGCACATGGTGCGCCTAGCATGGCTAGGGCCAAGGCAAGGTGCGGTTTGGCATGCCGTGGAAAATGGTGGGTCTAGCGTGGCTAAGGCTAAGGCAAGGTGCGGTTTGACTTGGCATGGTGGGGCCAAGGGTTTGGCATGCCGTTGGCACATGGTGCGGCTAGCATGGCTAGGGCCAGGGCAAGGTGCGGTTTGGATTTTCATGGTGGGGCCAATGGTTTGGCATGCCGTTGTCACATGGTGCGGCTAGCATGGATATGGCCAGGGCAAGGTGCGGTTTGTCTTGGCACGGTGGGGCCAAGGGTTTGGCATGCCGTTGGCACATGGTGCGGCTAGCATGGCTAGGGCCAAGGCAAGGTGCGGTTTAGCTTGGCATGGTGGGGCCAAGGGTTTGGCGTGACCAAGCTAGGGTTTTTGGGTTAAAGGTTACCATTCGTTGTCTGGTAACCTTGGACGGCTAAGATTTACGTCTTAGATGGAAAGATGGTAGTATATTGTTGCAGGCCTTTGTTTTGGCAACCAGCGTTGTGCATGGCGTGTAGGAACGGCAAGACTGGTTGGCATGCCTTGGCGTGGTGGGTGTGGCTGTCACGGTTTTCCATTGGCACAGGGGTGCGGCTAGCATGGTTGGCATGCCTTGGCGCGGTAGGTGTGGTTGGCACGGTTTGCCATTGGCACAGGGGTGTGGATAGCATGGTTGGCATGCCTTGGCGCGGCAGGTGTGGCTGGAATGGTTTTTCATTGGCACATGTGGCGTGGGAATTATGGTTTTAGCCTATCGAAACCCTAATTAGTAATTAATTAGAAAAAAGGTACCCTGGTAATTTTTTCGCAGACATATTAAAGGGTTCAATAAATGCGTTCACTATAAGAAAATTGAGCTTTAGGGACTACTTGGATTCGGTTGGTACAGGGCCATTTTTAGTGTTTAGAGATATGTAGCAACCAACTTGGCAACAAATATGCTCTGTGGCTGAAGGCTTATTTGCTAGAGACCTGTACCAACCATGTCGTTGGAATAAATATCTTTCCACTACTATGAAGCAACTCAAGTTGACGTTGGCATAAACATTCATTAACCATTAGATCTAGTTGGTAAAGCACATAAATCATTCGTCGCTGATATATTTTAACCCATACAAATATTGGTGGCTCAAGACTTAAACATTGTTGGTAGAGGTTGCCATTATACAACGTTTTCAGCCGCTAAAGGGTTTAACTGTCTTAATCTTAGTTGGTGAGGGTGCTGGTGAAGGGTTGGAGCCGTTGTATGTCTCGATGGAAGAGAGTTTCCTTCCACTGAATTTTAGTTGCTTAAGGATTTAAGCTTACGTAATGGTTGTTGGAAGAGAATTTCACCATCTTCTTTGTAGTTGGCTCAAGGGTTATGCAACCACCTTTTTGTTGGTCAAGGTTTCTAAACACCGGTTTTTTGGTTGCATCAAGTGTTAGCTTTGAGTTGGTGAAAAGTTACACACACGGTTAATCGGCTGCCTACGGGTTTGAGCCATTACAAACCAGTCGGTCAAGGTGCTATTACTGTTGCTCAAAGGCTTGTCCCGTCCACATTTGAGTTGCTAGAGAGTAGTTTCTCGAGAATATCATGAGAAAATAAACATAAACTTCTATTTTGATAATAGTATTGAACTCATTTAACATTCAAAATATCTTCAAAACATCAACTACAATATATAGAGGGCACATGACCTTAGTCGTGATTGAGTAACGGCTGAGAGTCTGGATCTTTATTTAGCTATGCTCTCACTAGGTATCTGAAATAACACCTTCTCATGGTGTAGGGATCATCGGGATCATCGGCTCCAGTGTTCTCTGCAACAACAATAAGATGGGCACTCGATCATTGGTTTAACTAATGCACATACACCCCCATGAAGTTCCCCACGTGCTGAAGTTATTTACGTCAAAACACAAGTACCACTTGCAGAACACTTGCCTACACAAATTCATGGTAAGAACAGAACATTTCAGTACAGTTGTCTTCGCATGCTGATTTGCATCTGTTAAAGAACCAAAAACATTAGAAGTTTTTTTTTATCATTTGAGTAATGCTTTAAAGAGACGACTCACATAGACTACAAAATTCAAAATTGGATCAGTTGCTCCAGATAAAGCTTAAAAATCCAATGAGCAAGCAATTGATCTGCATTTGCAGCCGTACCAATTGAAACTTTCAGCTTGAACCAGGGCTTCATCCCCATGAAACTTTTCCCTCCTTGTTGATCTTATTTAGACCTTCAACATCCATGTACTCCCGGTGATCGATGTTCTCACTGTAATTTGAAATAAGCGAAGTACTATTATACAACCACAGATTCAATGAGGAACTAAGTACATAGATTTAAACAAGAACAAAAGCTAGGAATTGAACCGACAAATTGCAACATTTGACTTATTTGAAGCATATTCTTGCACCATAGGCCCAAAGAGCTCTGTCAATTCCCCGAACTTCAATTTGCATTGTTTGAACTTGAGGAGGCTCCTCAACCTCTTCCCCGCATAACTACCTCTTCCTAATTGTTCAGATGATGATAATGAACTTCAACACCATTACTAAGCTTCTCCGCAATAGGTGCTATAGTATCTAGCACGGCGAGATCAGGGACATGAGAGGGTTCTTTCTTATTGCTAAACCAATAAACAGTCCCAGTCCCCAATAATCAGCCATATTACATAATGTTTCTTTCTTATTGCTAAACCAATGACATTATATTTGGTTACTAGCTAATTAAACAAGGCTTCAGAATCCACCGGTCCCAAAAGACTCGATCTAATGTTAAGTCACTATTAGATACTAAGAATACAAACAAAAGAAACATCAAAGAGAACATGAAAACAAAAAATTTGATACATACGTGCAGAACAGAACAAGGCAAAGACTTAGTAAAGCTTAATGTAAATTGTTAAACAAGTTCAATATTTATAAGGTAGCACATAATGTGAGTTGAGGTATGCAAGCACGGATGGTAAAACAAATCAAGCTGGTAATGCAGGAATATAAGCATTCATGCAAGTTAGATTTATGCTACAAAGTACCGAGAGGAATAGAAGCATTCATACCGGGAATTTTAATGTGGATAAGACAAAGGGAGCCTTATATAGTTTTAAATCATAACAAGAAGTTGAGATCATAAGATAAAAGGTAATCAAAGTTAAAGATCATCTCAAATAAATTGAAACTGGAGTTGTGACAACAATTTCAACTCTTTAGAATATGGAAGTACCTTGACTGAGCTCATTGATAATTTGTCGAACCTCCTGCCCATATCCACCAAGGAATGTGTATCCAAGACAAAGTCTACACAAAAAAAAAATGACCTGTAAGCATTACCAGTATCTTCCTTGGCATAGTTAACAATCACATACACTAGTAACCTCACACATCCTCTGTCCAAGACCAAACTATAATAATTGCTGCTACTTTATCAAGTTCTTGTTTGAAGATAGTATGACATGCTGAAAAAGACAAACAATAACAACTAACCACCAAATTTTTGATGCCCAAAGTTTTACGTACATACAGGGAACATATACCTTAAGATGACATTTGCTGGAACCAGGTTGATTTCCTTGGGGTTGCAACGCCTACATGTATCGGCCTACTAGAACAAAAAACACTGTTAAATCGAACATAGTGATATAAATAGATCTGGAGTGAAGAAGGAAATAGTTTTTCTTCCTGGTTCATGGTGTAGTGTTCTTTTCATGAAGATCTCATAGTTTCCGTGTAAGAAATCCAATGGATATGGAGGTAAGAAATTTTTCTTCTGGAGGCGGAAAAAGGTTGAGGGAGAAGAGGAGAGGGGACTTGCATGGAAATGGAAGACGAAGCAACAGAAGGATAAGGTTTGACTAGTTTTAGTTAAGATAAGGGTGGGACTCGCAGCCGTTGGATCAATGACGAGACCCGATCTCCAAAATATCCACTAGGTTAAGGCTAAGTCTTATGGGCTAGATATCTAGCTGCTAGATTGGCCATCCACGTCGACCTCGGGCAACCTCCCCAAGTCTTATGGGCTAGATATCTAATCGCTAGATTGGCCATCCACGTCGGCCAACCTCCTCGCCTTATGGCCTAGATATCTAGGCGCTAGATTGGCCATCCATGTCATATGTGGCGCCGAACCATTCATTTTTTAAGCGCCGAACCATTCGGCGTTTTAGTTACTTTTGAGGCTTCACGTTTAAATCTCAGTAGTTAGATTTTTGTGATTTTTTGTGAGCGCTTTAACCATTCGGCGTTTTGAGCACTTTTGAGCGCCGCACTATTCAACGTTTCAATCTCGCTAATAGTTGGACTGCGAGCAAATGCTAGGAGAGACAAGTAGTCAGATTGAGTGTTAACTTTTTTCCCACACTTTTATCATGATTTGCAACACTTTTTGGCCAATCTAGCGAAATCTAATCTAGCCCATAGGGGTTAGCCTAACACTCGTCTAGCTACATATCTTTGTCTAAGTCAATAAAAATCCACGATACAACCGTATTTGACTTTAGTCAAACGACGCTTCAGATCGGCTAAATAACGCCATATCTACGTTCGTGTTGTTCCAGTATGTTAAAAATGAAATCAAACTAAAGAGTTCATAAAAACCAGCCATGGTGCATCCATTACCTCGACCATGATCTTTGTATGCTTGAAGACCCGATAACTCGAAGTACAATAATGTATTCATATCTCGGTAACATAGGAACAAAATAAGCCCTTGTAATAAGAAAATTTTGCCAATGCCGCAATTTTCGTGTAGCTAATGCTAAGGAGTGACATACTTTCCGAAGCATATGTAATGAAGCCCTTGTAGTAAGAAAATAATCCAGGTAGTTAGAATAATTCTTTGTTATTTAATGAATTATAAGCATATGATTGTCTATGCCTTAAATAGATAGATAATGCTAAGGAGTGACAACTTTCCTGAGGTTGAGTCATCAATATGACACGTGATTGTATCACATCTTTGAGGAAGCTACAACTCCTTGATTTAAAAAAATAGGTTTATACACCTAGCTAGGGATTCATATACAATTATGAGGTGGATTTGAAGCCTTCATTTCTCTGTATTTGGTTTAATATTGTTTTGTTAGTATAGTCATGCATCTTGGTCATCCGACTATCTATTAGTTCAAAATTATTATTCGTCGGCATGCATTCTGGGTTCAGCCCCAAATAACTCAGTATACATAATAATTTCATAATAGAATCCACTTTTGTTAGTGGAATCATACTCATGTTGATGTAATTTTGTTTTTTTCTTTCAAAAAAAGTAAGGTGATGCATTTATATCATTTATATGCTCTAGCGACAAAATCGCCAAGACAAATTTTGTTTCAAAAGAAGAAACTTTTCAAACGATGCTCTAGCGATAAACTCGCGAGACAAATTTTAATTATTTCAAAAGAAGAAACTTTTCAAACTCTATTATCCTTTGCGTACTTAATAAACCATGAAACTTGGTATTTATCATATCCTGGTGGCTGAAAGCTACTAACCGCACAAACAAACTAATGTTTTGGTACAAGTGTCTACCAAAAGATTGATTTGGTGGCTACACATAGTGTCTTGAAGTACTTACCTTATACTTACTTTGTAGTTGTCACACTCTCGTGGCTGAAAGCTACTAACAATGCCAAAAATTTAATGGTTGGTTGAGGTGTCTACCAACAGGTTGTTTCGTGGGTAATATGAGTGGCAAAATATATGTACCTTTTAGGGTACATTTTGGTTAGCCATACATGATGGTTGGAGGCTAATAAAAACAAATACGATATTTTGGTTGTTATGTTGTTCATGCTAAAGCCTTCCACCCATTATCGTTGCTGGAAAACTTGTGGTTAGACATTTCCGCCCACCAGAGTTGTTTTTAGTTACAAATAATTGTTGCTGAAGAATTTCACCAACTATAGTTGGTAATAAAATAGTCGTTAAAGCCAAGTTTTCTTGTAGTGGTTTAAGTCCCGTGACGTCCTTTGTCACGGCTAGGGTTTTACGATTTTAACCTAAGCTAAA
This sequence comes from Papaver armeniacum, assembly GCA_023531295.1. NCBI lineage: Eukaryota > Viridiplantae > Streptophyta > Magnoliopsida > Ranunculales > Papaveraceae > Papaver > Papaver armeniacum. The sequence goes on along the minus strand of JAJJWW010005597.1, from coordinate 15,282 downwards.
AACCACCGTCAACATTATGTCCCCTAATTAGCTCGGAACAGGGGCATTGTTGCGAGGTAAACATAAGATGGTGACAAACAAGGACTGAATCGAAACGTAAATCATGCAAGATGGTCAGGAGGATCTGTCTAACCTTTTCGAGAGGTGAAGAGAGTTTGTGCTTCCCGTGTTGGCGGCCCTGCATGAATTGTGCTGGGGATGCAGACCGTGGAGTGGTGAGACGAAAATTGCTGGCTTGGTATGTCCGTATATCACCTTGACTGGGCTAGGGAACATCATGATGCTGACTTGGCAGATATGTTGGTATTGGCAAGTCACGGCGCTAACGGCTTGGAGAGGCAAAACACGTGCGTACGGTTTGGAGAGGCAAATCATGGCAGACGGTTTTGGCATGATGATGCCACGGCAATGGAACGGACAACTTGGTGCGGTGCGGTCATGGTACATTGAGGTTCGGTGAGGTGTGTACGAACGGCTCGGCGCGGTGGTGATTCGTGTTTGCGGGCCCGATTGCCTCTTACTCGACTCAAATAGGGAGTCCTTTCCTCTTTCAAATGTTAAAGTAACAAACCCTCCTGTCTCGCCTAGCTTTTATTGGGGTTTCGATGAGGGGTTTCATTTGAAGTTGATTTCCCGGTTGTGATGCCATCATGTTCCGCCTATTCAGCCTGTGTTTCTCTTTCTTCCTTTAGGGTTTCCACAGTATTTATGCCGGTGAAGTTGTGTCGTCTTCCCAGTTTTTTTTTTAACAAAGAGATTTTTGTGGATTCCAACTTTCTTCATCATGTCGATCAGAAGTGAATTATCCTTGAGCCGTCCAGGTTCTCCGGCCAAACGCGCTAGGCTCGACTCTTGAAATAATTCCCCCGTCCGAGTCGTTCGGGTCAAGAAGATCATACCAGTATGTTTTATTTATCAACAGGTGTTTCATTATTTGCTGATGAATAACAAAATTTCCCTTCTGTGTAGATATATCCCATCGGAGCATACATTACCATCATTGATGAATATGATTTGGTTTCTCCTTTTTCTTCAAGCTCGATCCTACCAGCCACAGTTCTGGATCCGGAGAATGCCGACTTAGGAATTTCTTGTCATGAGTATCCCAATGCGGGTTTGTCGTTCGGAACCCGTATTGAGGTGTCTCTCCTATAACTGCTGAAACGTCGGTGGGATCCTGGTGCGGAAGGAATTCGTGACCCTTTACACAAAGATATGGAGGATGTATGGCCATATTGCCACCAGGAACGTGGTGCCCCTGGGGTGCCTTTAGCAGACGCCTTTGGGGATGCCCTGGGGTGCAAAGAACAAATGGGTGTCCCTTAGTAATTGAGGTGCCCCTTATCCAAATGAGGAGTCCGAATAGTAATTTTCTCCCACGAGCGCAAATACCACTTTTCGGGCCAATTTTCCATAAAAGCTTATTTCTCCAAAAACACCTACAAAAACATAAAAAGCCATAATAAATACAAAATCGAGCACTAATAATATATACAATTGAGATTATATTAGACACAAAAATGTGTCTATCAAATACCCCCAAACTTATTATTTGCTAGTCCTCGAGCAAACTGAAATAAATAAAATCCTAACTCACTGTCGCAGGCATCGTCGATTGCATTTAGCGTATGCAATAAGCCTTTAAACCCCTAGGTGGCCCTAGTGGCCGAGTTATAGTCTCGGGAGGGCTTACAAGAGATATACCCACAAAACCTTTATACTCCAGGACCACTAACTATCTACGTTAGACCTTGGGAAGGCACTAAAGAATCTCCTTGGTTGGCATACTTATTGATTACGGGAGGAAGTACCACGATCTGCGGAAATTCCAATTCTTTGTACACGAGTTTGCACTCAAGCATACGAAAATTCATATATAAGTCACAAAGCTCTACTCGAGATAGTTTCGGACATCATAACCGAGTCAACCAATCACATGGATAGATTAAGAGATGGATACGAGAAAAAACATAGATGGTTTTGATGTTGACTAAGGTGAATGGTGTTTCTCATATCTGTCTGAAGTCCACTGCTAAAACGAACCTATCCTAATGGACTGAGATATTGGTCTGACTAATATCAACACACTGGCATATACAAGGGAACCAATGGTCGATAATCCTAACTCTAGGTCAACACAATTGGGATATACAAGGGTTCCAATGGTCGACTTTATTGAATTTATTCCGGTTGGTCTGATGGTCTGGTCTCACTTTCTTTCTTTTTTTGTTTTTTTTTTTTTTTGTTTTTTTTTTTTTTTTTTTTTTTTGTATCTCAATCACTCTATTTCACTCTAGCAGTGGTAACAACTTGAATCGTGAGCCCCACCTAATCACTTAGAGAAACATATTTGAAAGAAAACAAAATAAAAATAGAAGTGAAAAGGATTCAACGAGATATGGCGAAACTCCCATGTTTTTTCTTTAATTCTAACACCTGAGCTCTGTGCTTTTATGAATAGACTCTTTAGATGTTTCCATCTAATCAGATTGGTTCCTCAACTCCTACAACCAAAATTCTTCCATCCACTTAGATAGGTTAGTGCCATCCTTAATAAGCATAAATTTCTAGGCTCTGGAGTTTAACAATGCAACTAAAATGTTTCTTTCATACCCCCAAACTTAAATCTAACATTGTCCTCAATGTTAGATTTTGAAAGTAATGACTGTATATCTAAAGCATGAGACATCAAAACATTTAAGAAAGCATGACCCATCAATTGAAATCACAATCATTCAATAAAAATCATAAGATACGATTAAAAATCAATGCAATAAGTCATAAAAGAATTAATAGAATTACCACATGCATGAAAAATGGCTTCCTCCATCGTCCCAAGATTGGGGTTTAGCTCCTCATGTTATTCACGTGCTCAAAGTAGGTGTTCATAGCTCAAAAGGGTGAAAAATAAGAGAAAATCTACTAAAGCGGCGACTTTGTAACATATATAATTGTTACGTGTCACCGTTCTGAAGGAACCCTAACTGAACCGTTGCTAATTCGATTAATTGTTGGAAAATTGTTCTGTAAGCTAAATCGATTAAATTTGAAACTAAAGGCCACGGATTACTGCACTGTCCAATCGGGTCTATTGTTCCCGATTATCTTCCTCGTTCTGCCGGTGTATAACTGTCTCCATAACTCGGTGGTTCTTCTACCCGAGCTCCACCTAACCTCCGTATCGACCCCCAATATCTCCACGGGACTCGATACTCGATAACAAACTTTTATATATACCCACAATCCGAATAAAACTCTACAAAATCTTCGATTTCTTTTCTTGCTCTTCACGGCCAAGGCACGAGATGTTTCCTTTCTTCTCTCCCGTACGCGTCTGCGGGTTACTCAAATCTTCCCAAACTCTCCCCTTTTCGTCTAAAGATAGAATGAAATCTTGTATAAAGATACTCCCTCTTAAATCTCACGTTCCTACCAAATATACATCCCAATACACCCGAGATTATATCCCTTCTCTGTTTATAGGAACTCAAATTATATTCCTATTTTCTCGAATCCACACTCATACCAATCTGTTTTAGGATAACAAGCTAGTACTAACCCATCTGCACGTCAAACTCCGACCAAAATCGGCCATAGTCATCAAACGGAACCCTATATACTCCCAATGCCTCTGTTCGCTTCAACATGGTTATTAAGCCCAAACTTGTCGATCCAAACACACACGGAAACCCCTGTTTTTCTCTAACGGAGTCGATCCCAATGAAATCCAAATGATTGAATCTCTTCACAAATCCACCAAAACTCGAACCCTAATCTCTTTGCCTATTTTCCCGCCAAATCCGTTTCAAACCGTGAAGATGAAGGGTGTCCCCCTAACCATAATAGGGGTGCCTTTAGCGGCGCCTTGGGGATGCCCTGGGTGCAAATAACAAGTGGGTGTCCCTTAGTAATTGAGGTGCCCCTTATCCAAATGAGGAGTCCGAATAGTAATTTTCTCCCACGAGCGCAAATACCACTTTTCCTCGTCCAATTTTCCCGCAAAAGCTTATTTCTCCAAAAACACCTACAGAAACATAAAAAGCCATAATAAATACAAAATCGAGCACTAATAATATATACAATTGAGATTATATTAGACACAAAAATGTGTCTATCACCCGTCCGAGTCGTTCGGGTCAAGAAGATCATACTAGTATGTTTTTATTTATCAACAGGTGTTTCATTAATTGCTGATGAATAACAAAATTTCCCTTCTGTGTAGAGATATCCATCGGAGCATACATTACCATCATTGATGAATATGATTTGGTTTCTCCTTCTTCTTCAAGCTCGATCTTACCAGCCGTTGCAGATCTGGAGAACGCCGACTTAGGAATTTCTTGTCATGAGTATCCCAATGCGGGTTTGTCGTTCGGAACCTGTATTGAGGTGTCTCTCCTCTAACTACCGAAACGTCGGTGGGTTTCTGGTGCGGAAGGAATTCGTGACCCTTTACACAAAGATATGGAGGATGTATGGCCATATTGCCACCAGGAACGTGGTGCAATATTGTTCGTCTGCTTTTAGTTTCCATAGTGAATTGGCTCTTCCGATCGTTGTCGAAATGGAGAGTACGTCTATCCGTCTTTGTCGCTGAGCGACTATTTAAAAGTGGGAGAACATGGTGTCTACCTGTGAATCCCTGAAGTTCAATTTTAATTGGTTGCGACATCATCTTGAGATTTTGAATGTCGACAGAGATGGTATTCTTGATGGCGTGGTCCCTGCTACGAAAGCTATTCTGAAAGAGAAGAAAGCCTTGGCCGCGGAAGGTGGAAGAGTCAATCCGGAACTTGAAGAGTAGGGTTGAAGATGATGCTTTCTAGGGATTACAATCTTTTGGATGGGATTTTCTGAGTTATGTGGTTGTGAGATATTTGGTTATTTCTGGGTTTCAAACATGCTTTTGCTCTTTCTCTTCCCCCCCTTTTTTTTGTATTTTTTTTTTTTTTTTGAAAGAACAAGAGAATTTTATGGATTTACTTTAATCAGATAAAGGAAAAGAAAAGACTTGATATTTGGGATGTGGAAGAAAGTGGAAAGATGCTTGGCTATCTGTGCTTGTGATACAACGGGGGGCGAGGCGGCGGTCAGGCGTAGTATGCCTTAAGCCACTTTCCGTTGATGACCGATTCCAGTTTTCCTCCGTCTTCTTTAATGACTTTGTACTATCCACTGTTGTATGCTTTCGTGACTATATACGGACCTTCCCACTTCGCGGAGAATTTTGGAGCGGACGCGTCTTGCTGAATGTGCTTGGAAGTCTTCAGTACCAAATCTCCCACCTGAAAAACTCGAGGTTTTACAGTTTTGTTATGTGCTTTGGAAACCCTATTTATGTATGCTTGTTCTTGTTCTTCCGCCTTGGCTCTTCTGGAATCTACAGTGTCCAATTCAGCGACTCTGGCGTTCAATGCTTCAACTTCATTCTATCGAACTCCGCTTGCTTCAGCAATCCTAGACGATGGGATTTTCACTTCCGTTGGGAGGATAACATCTGCGCCGTAAACGAGAGAGTACGGAGAGACCCCGTTAGAAATTCTTGGTGACATCCGATATGCCCAAAGTGTCATTGGCAATTGCTCATGCCATGTCCTAGGGATTATCATGCACCTGTCCGACTGAGGATTCGAATCAAAGTTTTGTTGGTGCTTTCACCGCCTGTTCCTTGGGGGTAGTCATGATGGAGAAGACTTGCTTAATTCCGTATTCCTCGAGTAACTCTCGTGTTTGTTCGCGAAAGGGGTGCCATTGTCGGTGATGATATGTTTGGGCACGCCAAAGCGGCAGATAATGTACTCCTTAATGAATGCCGCGATTGTGGCCTTGTTCGTCCCTCATAAGGGTATGGCTTCGACCCATTTGGTGAAATATTCGGTTGTTGTTATTATGTACTCGTGATGTTTTGAGGATGGAGGACTGATCTTTCCAATGATGTCGAGTCCCCATCTATGAAAGGTCCACAGACTGCTTATCGAATGCAGGGGAGTCGTCGGTACATGGATAAGGTTTCCGTGAATTTGGCATTTCTTGCACCTCTGGACAAAAGCAGCTGCGTCATCCTCCATGGTTGGCCAATATTATTTCTCATGTATCTGGAGAAATAATTTCCGATTTCCTTGATGTTCGCCTTAGTGCATCTCTTTCAAAGATGATTGTGATTTCCGTTTTGTTCAAACATCGTAGACTCCTCCAAAGCTTTTACGATATAAGATTCCTTCGTGGAATACGAATCTCTCGGACCTTTGTTTCATCTTGATCGCATCCTTCTTATGGGTGGGGAGTATGCGTCGCAAGGAAATTGATGTATGGCTCCCCGCCAAATCCCCTACATGACCAATGTTGAAAACTTCTAATTGATGCGGCGGCGCTTGGTAGTTGGAACGGGTTCTTTGAAGTAACCGAGATTGGGCCTCCATTTCCCGACGGTAGTAGCCAAGGCGTTGCAAATGGCAATAGATTGTACCACTAGCGTTTTCCACTTGATCTCACCCAGGTGTATGCGGTTGAGTTGTTGTTGTGCTTCTCCCTTTACGAGACATCTTGACAAGGAACCGTCTGGATTTTGATGATATAGTACCCTCGGAGTATGAAGAAGTTACACAAGATTTTGAGACTTACTTTTCCCGGAAGAGTGAACTTGTTAAGTTCTTGGATAATTGGTGTTCTCTAGTCTTCATCTTTATTTTCTTGGGTTGTGAAAGCCACGTTGAAGCCACAGTTTGTCTCTATCTTTCGGGGTCTCCTCAAGGCCTTCAAATTGCAGTTTCGATGCTAGCGTGGCTAGGAAGTCAGCGTGTTTGTTGCCGCTGCGCCCAATATGGGTTATGGTTGCGTGTAGTAGTAATTCAACAATTTTGCGCCGACTCTATATGGGGCTAGGGTTACTTCTTCGGTGCGTATACCCCATTTACACAGTTGACAAGTAGTTTAGAGTCCCCTCTTATTTCCAGACGCGTGGCTCCGGCTCGTTTAGCCAAGGATAGTCCGATGAGAAAGGCTTCATACTCCGTTGAATTGTTGGTACTGGGGAAGTCTAACTTGAAGGAGTGCGAGAATACTTCACCAGCTGGGGATACTAGAACTACACACGGGATCCTCCGTGCCGTTGTTAGGAGTAACAGAAAATCAAAATAATAACCATGTTTCTTCTAGGATGAAAGAGATTTCCGGGAAAGTCTCCAAGGAGGTCCTCACGTGAGTGTCATGGCAATTTCTCCAGAAATGCGCAACAAATCTGCAACTACTTGTCCTTTGATGTCTCTCGGGAAGCGGATGTTATGTCGAACTACGACATTTGAAGGAGCCATTTTCCCGTCCTTCCTATCAGGGCCGGTTTTGAGAGGATAAATTTCACAGGATCGGATTTAGATATCAGTGCCACTTTATTGGACAGTAGGTAATGCCTAAATTTCTGGATGGATTGGATCAAAGCCAGGCACGCCTTTTATGCTTTGGTATACCTCGAAGTTAAGGCATCTCTTAAAGTTCGACCGGTAGTATATGGGGTGTTCAATCACTTCTTCATCTTCTTGGGCGAGAGAGCTCCATTGCGGTGTCGCTAAAAACGGTGTAGAGGTGCAGTGGTCTTCCTTGCACGGGGTGATTTCATGACGGCTCGGGGAAGATAACGTTTGCTGAATCTTCCGGAACGCTTCTTGTTGTAGCGTGGTCCAAACAAATCTCACTCCTTTCTTCAGTAAGGGAGTAAACGAAGCAACCAGTTGAGCTAATCCGGGTATGAAGCGGCGAATGTAGTTTATTTTACCCATGAAACTCTGGAGTTCTTTCACGCCTTGTGGTGGTGGCATCATGAGGATGTCTTGCGTTTTGACTGGGTAAACTTTAATCCCTTCGGCGGTTACATGGAAACCTAGGAATTTTCCCGAGGAGACACCAAAAGCACACTTCAACGGATTCATCTTTAGTTTGTGTTCACGATATCTTTCCAACACATGCCGCAAGATTCCTTTGTGGGCTGCCCGGGTTTTTGACTTGACCATTATGTCATCTACATAATCTTCAACTTTCTTGTGCATCATATCGTGAAAAATGGTGGTCATGGCGCGTTGGTATGTGGCGCCAGCATTTTTCAAACCGAAAGGCATCACAGTGTAGTAGAAGTTTCCAAGAGGGGTTCGAAAAGCCGTTTTACTTGCATCGTGTTCGTACATATTTATTTGGTTGTAGCCGTTGTATCCATCCATGAAAGAGAACATGCCATGTCCACTGGTGGCGTCTACTAGCATGTCAATGTTGGGGAGTGGAAAGTCATCTTTAGGGCAGCATTTGTTGAAATTTCTAAAATCGACACAATATCTGATCTGGACATTCTTCTTTTTCACCGAAACTATGTTCTCCAACCAGGTGGGGTGATGAATCGGTTTGATGAAACCAGCCACTAGTAGCTTTTGAACTTCTACCCTAACTGTTCTTCCACATCGTGCAGGTTGTCTTGGGAGTGCGCTTGACGGGTTTGGATCCGGGTATCACGTGTAAATGATGAGTGACCCGACTTCTCGTCCAAGCCGGGCATTTCTTCGTATGTCCATGCAAATACATCTTGATATTCCTTCAGGAGGTCTACCAACTTTACGTTCGTGCACAACGCGAGTCGAGCTTATGGAGATGGGTTGCGGAAATTTTTCACTCCCGATATTAACAAGCTCAAGTTCGTCCATGGTCGAGTTGGTTCCATCTTGCAGTTTGTCGTGGTGCATCGGGTACCTCTTCCAGGCTCGTTCTTTGCGTTTGCGTTCCATTAGGCGGAGGACTTTGTGTGGTAGTCTCCACATTAATTGCTAACAGCGGCGCGCTTATATACGGTTTTCCCTTTTTCATCTTGACCCTTAATAAAAACCCTTCCTCGCTTGGTGTGAGCCGAACTATGGTAATGTGGATGGCGGCGGGCGCGTCTCTCTTTTGAAGAGGTGACGTGGGATCGGGTTTCTCCACAAAGTTGTGCAAGACCGTCACTTTCTTCAATGTACGTCCACTTTGGCAGTGGAGTGTGGTGAGCCTTGTTGGCGTGACACAACGGCCGTGTTTTGGCTCAAAAATCTCCATGCCACGAGATCGGGCGCATAGGGAGATAATGATGCAGTGATGCAAATGACCTATCCATTTAACATGGTTTTCAAGAATTGGTGATGCGACGAAGGAATGATTACAGTTGTCGTGGAGCCATGGCCTTCAAGTATCATGTGGTAATATGGATCCTTCTCGATTACCTCGAACCTTACTTTTGACTCGGACGGGTGATACTTGATAGATTCAAATTGACGTACCCATATGTCTTTGGTTTGGTTTCCTTCAAAATCGGTCATTGTATTGGATTGTCATACAACTTGGTTTGTCGTACCTTGGCCCGTCTGAAAGCGTCCTAAGGATAACAACGTTGGAGGATGCTCCCGTTTCGATGAGAGCCCTTTTGAATTCCACGTCTTTGATACGGGATGTGACGTGTAGGGCACGGTTATGGCCTTACTACTTCGCCATCATGTAAATGTCTGTCGCTAAACTTAATATTGTTGATGGACAAATTTGGCATTTTTTGCTTTGCTTCTAAGCGTGGAGAAACCAAGGGCACGCTTAACGCTATTCGGTTGATGGCGGTGAACGTTTCCATCCGTTGATCCTTTGAAAGATGTAATAGTTCACATAAGCTTTCTACTAGTGAGGCCGCTTCTGACCTCTTGGGTCTCCTCGGTTAGTAGTGAAGCTGTTGACTTGAGAGTGATCGTTCGGGACGTTAGTCCCCCAGGTTGGGAGTCTCAGGGCAGGTGAACCATACAATTCTGTTGTCAGGTTGATAAGGAAGTCCAGTATGGCGTTAATTGCATCTTTCATCAGACCCATGTTCTTGGTGTGAATCTCCTGAACCCGCACCAGGTTAGTCAGCCTTGCAAACCCGCACCAGGTTTGCCTAAAGAGGTAATATCTTGTATGTTCTACTTGTGTGTATGTGACTTTTAATAGTTCAATTCTGTTAATTTGTCGAACTCGAACACTTATGGGTTTGTATTCCTTTAAATACAAACATTTATACCATTTGTGAGTATATAGTAATGATGTAGTTTCTTCTGTTCATTTTTTTATTAAACTTAGTATGTTCTTCATCTTACAAATAGTAGTAATTTTCTACATTCATTAGACGCAAACAACTTTGTATGTTCATCCTCCAACTTTAAAAAACGAGTGTCCTTATGTTGTTCATGTATGTATAAATTGCAGGGAACAAACTCCAAGATATATTTCACTATCCATCGTTGCTTTCCTGACGGAAGGTATGTCTGCAGTCGGTGCATAGTTAGTGATTATTACCTCTTCCTTATAAACTCTGAAACGTCAAGCTAATAATACTTCCCTCCATTTTTATCATCCGTAAGAAGTTATGAAGATTGAGTAGTTGATAAGCGATTGTCGAAGAGTCTTGGAAGAGACAAGTTGTTGAGTGACTCTCGTTATCACACTATGGAAAATGAAATTGTTTTTGGGCTACTGAGTATGTTGAGAGTTGTGCTCTTGGTGGGATCTGCTACTTAAGCAGGGTGATATGGTTTTTGTTTTACTTGTGTTTATGTGATTTTTGTTAGTTGATTCATTAAATCGTCGCACTTGAACAATTATGGGTTTGTCACTCCTTTACTACTTTTATTCATTGGTTCCGTACACAATCTATATGTATGAACTACTATCTAAAATCAATAAAATTTCAGGGCTCATATACTGACATATAAGCCTTATCTTGTGACAACAAAATATACACTTCCTTGTTCTCTTTGAGTTTCATATTTGTCAATAAATTAGATTACTCTTAATGTATATGATGAGTTCCTTTTCAAAAAAAAAAAATGTATATGATGAGTTATATTTTGTGAATTAGATCTTCAAGTTAAGATATCTCTTGATGTTGTAGCAACATGATAAGTTGGTTGACAATGAAAATCTGTTAACAGAGGGTGCTGTCACTATAGGTGTACCCAAGATAAGGTAATTGTCTTCACAGCAAACTTGGTTCCATTTTCAAGAGTACCTCACGTCATAGATCTGTACATGAAGTGGCATTACTCTATGGAAATACGGTGACATTTTTTGTGATTGGATATATGTGCTTGTATGGTTTGATTTAATGGCCCTGTGACTGTACTGCTAAGTGTTTGTCGGTGGAATGAACATTATCGATTTTATAGTCATTTTCTTGTAATAGGTTATCATTTGAAATTAACATTTTGATTGTTCTATCTACAGAAAAAGATGGTATCAAGTGTAATTTATGGATGGATTGGTTGATTACATCCTCTCATTGTGCCAGTGCGGAAAAAGAATTGAGGTACCTTGTACCATCTATGTTCGTTTTCAAGTTAGAGTTCAAACTTGGGAAAGGGCTGTGGACACACACCCACTATTTTCTTGTTGCTCTAGTCGTTAAAGCTAGGAATAAGTATTGTGAACATACTAGGAGCAACAACCAGGAAACATAGCTTCATAGAAATATTTCATATGTTTCGGAATGAAATTTCATTTTGTATATTCAAACTAAGTTTATAATATTGTACTATGTTGTAAGGATCAGTGATTCTCTGATCAAGTCAGGGTTTAATATTATTTGTAATACTAGAATTTTGAAAATACCAATAAAGATTTAGTAATTTTTTTTAATTCTAATAAAATATTTCGCAACAGATATATATGTTGCTTAATTTATTTTAGACGTTGCATTAAGTCTAATTAAAGCAACGCATGAAGCAACGTTTCAAAAGTTGCAGAAATTAATTAAAGCAACGTTCATTAAGGTTGCAAATAGTTTGTGACGTCATGTGGGCAACTTACATAAGCGTTGTTGTTGATGGTGGTTTTTAAACAAAGGGTAAAATTGTAAAATCCCAAATAACCTAATGTCACCGGTGACACATTTATTAGAACATTTAATGCATATAGTCAGTAATTAATAGGGGGTAATTTTCAAATTAGGGTTACAACGAACAAAACCCTAATTCCCCTCCGTGCCAATGGCAAATCATGCCAGCCACACCTAGCCCAAGCTAGCCGCGCCATGCCAAACGCACTCTGCCTTGGCCCTAGCTATGCTAGTCACACCAAACCGCGCCAAAGTATTCCAACCATGCTAGCCGCACCTCCGTGCCAATGGCAAATCATGCCAGCCACACCTAGCCCAAGCTAGCCGCCTCCGTGCCAATGGAAAATCATGCCCGCCCACACCTAGCCCAAGCTAAGCCGCACCTCTGTGCCAATGGAAAATCATGCCAGACCACACCAAACGCGCAAAGCATGCCAACCATGCTGGCGTAGCACCTCGTGCCAATGGCAAATCATGCCGACCACACCCTAGCCAAGCCGGCCAGACCTCCGTGCCAATGGCAAATCATGCGCCCACACCACAAAAAACGCGCCAAAGTATTCCAACCATGCTAGCCGCACCTCCGTGCCAATGGCAAATCATGCAAGCCACACCTAGCCCAAGCAAGCCGCGCCATGCCAAACGCACTCTGCCTTGTCCCTAGCTATGCTAGTCACACCAAATGCGCCAAAGCATGCCAACCATGCTAAGCCGCACCTCCGTGCCAATGGCAAATCATGCCCGTCACACTTAGCCCGGAGCTAAGCATGCCAAACGCACTCTGCCTTGGCCCTAGCTACGCTAGTCACGCCACGCCAAGCCAAGCACCCTTTTCTTGGCCCTAGCCACGCCATGCCAAAATGGCGCCCGTGCCTAGGCTTTCAAACCATGCAACCTAGGCCAAATTGGCCACGCATGCCATTGGCACATGCCAAAACGCTCACTTTGGTAGCTTTTCCCTGCCGACGCATGCCATTGGCACATGCCAACACGCTCATTGTAACTTTTCCTACCAGGACGCCGACCCAAATTGGTCACGCATGCCATTGGCACATGCCAACACGCTCGCTGGTAACTTTTCCTACCAGGACACGACCCAAATTGGCCACGCATGCCATTGGCATATGCCAACACGCTGCCGTAGATTTTCCCTACCCGAGGACACGACCCTAAATTGGCCACGCATGCCTTTGGCACATGCCAACACGCTCATTGGTAGCTTTTCCTACCGGGACGCGACCCAAATTGGCCACGCATGCCATTGGCACATGCCAACACGCCATTGGTAACTTTTCCTACCAGGACGCGACCCAAATTGGCCACGCATGCCATTGGCACATGCCAACACGTCTCTGGTAGATTTTCCTACCAGGACGCGACCCAAATTGGCCACGCATGCCATTGGCACATGCCACATGCTCGCTGGTAGCTTTTCCTACCAGGACGCGACCCAAATTGTCCACGCATGCCATTGGCACATGCCAACACGCTCGCTGGTAGCTTTTATTACCAGGACATAGCCCTAATGGCCATGCGTGCCATTGACACATGCCAAACACGCACGTTTGGTAGCCTAACTTGCAAAACCGTGCAACCTACCACCAAGGCATTCCGCGCACATGCCATTGGCACTTTCCACACACGCCACTAGCGGCTCACGGCATTGCCACTTACACTCAACGTCAACCTACCACCAAGGCATTCTGCACATGCCATTGGCACATGCCACAAACGCCACTAGCAGCTGGCATTGCCACTTGCACTCAAGGTGCAACCTGCACATGGGCATTCGCCGATGCCGAGTGGCACATGCCACACGCGCCACTTGCGGTGCCACTTGCACTCAAGGTGCAACCAACACTCGAGACATCAATACAAAATCGGGATGCTTTCCAGGGTCTTGGTTTGGCGGTCACAAAGATGCGCCGTACACTACGCTCACATTAAGAAAGCGTGAATAGCAATAAAGCGGTCAAATAAATGAGGAAATAATGGTGAAAACGTTTTCACCCATAAACACCATGAGGTTACCACTTCCTCCCATTATTTCACCCTTTACTCTCTTCTTTCATGAGGCCAGGATACGTTTCAATCTCGACTTGTATAAATAGGTCTTACCTATTTCAACCAGACAACAAGTCTCGGTCAGGAGAAAAAAACACAACACTCTCAGAAAAGGCAACTTTGCAAGCTCTCCTAAAGCTTTCATCTCTTGCAAGCTTCAAGCTTTCACTTTCGATACAAGTCGAGATACTACTCTCTGAATTATTCGGTCTCAACACCTTTCTTTGCTTCCCTCCCCAAATCAACCTTTCTCCTCCACTTTGTGACCGAAGCAAGTGCGGAACGGCCATTTTTTTGGTTTAGGCCGGACTTATGCAGTTGTTCTCTCGAATCTAGAAAGTGCTCACGTGCGAGATATTTGTTTAGGGTTTAAACCAGTTTCTCACTCACCTACCGAATTTACCGAAATCGGTGGAAGCGATTTTTACCCATAAGAGTTGCTTAAATTGTTAGAACATTTGTTTGGAGTAGAGATCCAACGTTGTTACTAGAGGAACCATTCGCATTGTTTGTTTCGTTCGCCATTGTCTGTAACAAACCCACACAGTCAATGACTAATCCTTATAATTCTGCAATTCTATAGTTTAGATGCCATTATACCATTGTAAAATAACTACTAACAATTAATGCATCCAACCACAAACATTCCAAGTTTACCAACTTACTGGACTTAGAGAATGTAAAATCGGTAGTTTACAGAAGATGGATACTATAACATACATACAGATGATCAAAACACGCACTACATAGACACCTAATATGCACAGTATATACCCAACAATTAGTTATTCTTACTATATCACTACCGTGATATATAACCAACCAGGACTAACCAATTAGTCATTTCCATGTCCATTTCTAAAAGTAAGCGATCAACAATTTTAATCACATGCACATTCTAAATGTGTACGTATGACATGGAAAATTCATAATCACTATACTACTACAGTAATTCAAACTAAGATTTACAAAAGTTTTAGCCATGTAGCATATGATAGAGATTTAGATAACCAATTCAAAATACTACTTTGTGATACGTAACCAAGAATCAAATAAATTCTACTTTTCGTCATTAAAATGTCTTAAGATTGTTGGATTTTATTATCAATCTTGGTTACCGCTGCACCATTCAAAGTGTACCAGCTACTTAGTACCAAATTCGTCCCAATATAACCACAGTTCTTTGAGACAAAAAATCAAGCACTTTCGGTGACAGACAGAGATAAAGTTTGCACACAGATTTGTAAACTACATCTCTGATTT
This sequence comes from Papaver armeniacum, assembly GCA_023531295.1. Lineage (NCBI taxonomy): Eukaryota > Viridiplantae > Streptophyta > Magnoliopsida > Ranunculales > Papaveraceae > Papaver > Papaver armeniacum. The sequence goes on along the minus strand of JAJJWW010005597.1, from coordinate 95 downwards.
CATAATTGTCAATACCATCTTTGTACTGGTATTTCAATAAGACTCCAAACCTGATACATGCACTAATATATACACAATTCTAAACAGATAGGACA
>JAJJWW010005596.1:0-182841 GCA_023531295.1 Papaver armeniacum | reverse complement strand
AAATCCTATAATACACACCTCACAAGAATTCGTAATATTCAATACATCTTAAAGATCAACAATCAATTTCTTTATTAATTGAGTTAGAAATTTTACAACAAGGGAGTTAAATCAAGAATATAATTGCTACTCTAAACTTTCTCTCTCCTCAAAACTTCCTCTCTCGTCTCAAAAACATCTCTCCTCTCATAAGCCTATTCGGCTCTTTATATAGGGTATTACATAGTGGATGGCAGCTAAGCTGTCCTTTATTTTTGGATATGACTTGTGAATTCTCGCAGATGTACAAATATGAAATCTCGCAACACTCCTAAATCTCGCTAAGTCTTCACATCTTTCTCATGTTCAGGCTGTCGTCATCCGTTGCGTCACTTTTATTACCCATCTGCGATATCTTCGCAATGTGTCGTTTATGGATTTCGCAAGGGTGTTGGTGTTGCGATATTCTGATCCTACACCAAGGTTAAGATCGGTTCTACCATCTCACACATATTGGTCATACAAATATTTGCAATGAATATCCAGACCAATAAGCCTAATGATTTCCCTTTCGATTCACGAAAAAAGTTCATGAAAGTACTTTCTTTAAAAAAATGTAAAACATTGTTTGCTAGGATAAAATCTTCTCCATAACCTATTCATATAATCATAACAGTATATACAAGATTATGTCGATGTCATATCTACGAAGTTCAAAAGATAAGTGTTATACTTCGTAGTCTAATTCCCTAATACTATGATCATACAAATATGACCATGTCACATCACTAGAGTATTATATAATATGTAGAGTATATACAGCTTCGCAGTTTTGTTTTCAATATAGCACGACTTGAAAGATACATTAGGAATGAAACAGTTCAAGTCAATATTACTAACCTCAAGTGGAAGGATGATGTCGTCGTTGTAGTTCGTTACTTCTTCGCATTCTTCAGGTCTTCGGAGTAATACTTGTATGTCTCAACATTCCTATACTTTATAGTCTAACCTAAACGAAGTTGACTCTAGTATTTAATCAAGCGACTTTAGATGAGTTTTGACACACTAAAATATGACAACCAAACTTGACATACCAACGCTTGGTGAGTTCAACCGAGATATGCTCTAACAATCTCCCCCTTTGTCAATTTTAGTGACAAAACTCTTATTACATATGGATAAACAAATTACAAAAGAATTCATTTTACATACGCTTGATTCCAAGTTTCAACAGCACAATAACCTGCATATATTCAATCAATAAATGCCGTTGTTGACATTTGAATAATAAAAGCTTTTACTCCCCCTAAAGGTAAGCTAGGTAAATATCCAATCCGTACATCTTTATTATTCTATTTTTTGTAGTCAAAAATACTACAACAGCAATATGATATTTTCTCCCCCTTAGTCAATGCTTTACTCTTGCATTAGATATAACGTTTAAGCACAATTTTCCTTTCCTTAGTGATTGCAAATCACTTGTTTACTCCATATATTTCTCCCCTTTTTGTCACAAAATGACAAAGGTTCGAGCAAATAAAGGACAAACCGAAAGGATCTTACAAATCTAAAAAACTTGTAAACAACCTATAAGAGTTAAGTACGAAGGTTTCACATACCACTTTATATAACCAATATTAAAACCGAAACTACCAGTAATTAGCTTTAATATGTTATCAAGGAAACAATTTCCCGAAGCAATTTTTCCTAATAGTTTAACAAATTGACTAAGAAACTTAATTCCCTTGTTAAACCGATTGTATATGTACAATCGCTTATTTCAATAAGACCAAAATAAAGATCAGAATTAACTTTATTTCTCTCATCAGGATCTAATTATTCTGACAATAACTTAGACCTTTCTCTTTAGACAAGATAAACACTAGGTTAGTTAACTAGGTTTTCTTGTCAAGGCATTCGATTAGACTTCAGTAACCGAATCCTCCCATTTGATAAGTCTAACTAAGATCATAAATATCTTAGTTTCTCTTATCCGGAATCAATTTGGACTAAACAAATGATTCGTATTTCGTTAAGCCATAAACAATACATACAGACCAAAATAAATTGACTTGCACAATTATTTTCTTAACCAGAAGCAATTGAAACAAACATAGACATTATAGCACCGAAATTGTATCGAATTTTGTTAAGCAAGAACACTTGATACCCAACAATAAATAAGATACCAAACAATAAGCCAAATAAATTGACACAGTTTTAAACAATTGAATCATACACACACACATGCATACACAATAATGTAAACATATCAATTGTACCGAAATTTTGTTAAGCAAAAGAAAAATCTATGCCATATAAACAGACTTTTCTTAAACAGTAAAACCATTAACTAACAAATTTGTTACCTCAAATTTCGCAGCCTCTTCTCCCCAGAAAGATATATCATTAAGCGCAAGATCAAATAAGAACTCTCCCCCAGTGTGTTGTCATCCTCTCGCAAGAACAAAAGAACAACAACAAAAGCAACCTTTAACAGAGTTAGGTTGAATTGGTTTTAACTAATGCATGCCAATAGCAAAAGTTGAAAACCCGAAACACATATGTTATGCTAAACACAACTCATGTAAACATAAATTGATTCAACATATTGTGACTTTTCACATATGAGTTTCAATCGGAACACCTTATGATCCTTTGATAAAGCCTACCAACATGTGCCAAAACTTAATCCCGCTAAATCAAAAAGCCACCCAAACCATAAGGGTCTCATCATATGAGATCGAATATTAAGTTTAATGAAAACCGAAATCAGACATCTCATAAATCCAATTTTCAATACACCATAAATATTCAACAGAAAATCACGTATTCCAATTACCTCAATCATGTAGGAAATTAAATTACAAAACTAACGCAAAAAGAATGAGGTCATTCCGATTTCTGACGAAGAATGAGGAACCAGGACCAGTTACGGTGATTGCTTGTGATGGGTTTTACCAATCACCAGGACCGGTTCCAGTGATTACTTTTGATGGATCACAACATGAATCCACACACTAACTTTTTTGGACATATCTTTTGCATACAATGTCCGAATTTGGTGATTTTTGGCTCGTTTTAACCATAAAAACAAGAGCTACACATATCTGATCAGTAGAAATCAACATCATAAACTCAAAATTACCGTTTCTATCAAAATCTCAAATATAGATAAAGAAGGTATGAGTATAAAAGAAAATAAATCTCCCTAAAGATGTTAATTAGTCATATAGTAACCGAGAGGTCATGTGCTCAGTTTCATGTGCTTCCTCACCCTTCATAATATTGATCACAAAGGTGAGCATGCACATTCCAACACAACTAGGTTGTGTTGAGTTGATCCTTGTCTTCTTTGTCACAAGTGTCTAAGACAGGATCATCACTCTTGACCTCTTGCTTGGTTTTCTTATTACTCTTGTTTCATATCTTGTTTTTCTTCTTTGATTTGTGATGAAGAGTGTCATTATCACAACATTCATTCATACAAGAGACTTTAGACATCAAGATGTCTTTCCTATTCTTTCAAGAAAACTCTCAAAAACATTGTCACCAACATTTATCAATTGAGTGTCATTATTATGACTAAATTTTGGTCCCTTCTTGGCTATGAAGGACTTAGGGACTTGAAAAAGCGGGGTCTAACAACCACACCCAATATTTCGTTCGGCAATCTGAATAGACAAACTCCAATACACTTTCAAGAAAATCAACTAGACAGTCAGACTCAATCTATAGAAAATTATATCAAAGAGTTTATATCTCAATTTCTCAATTCAATCTGCAATCAAACAAATAGGAATTTGCGAGCCCGATTGAATAAGAGAAATAACTTGGACGATATCACAAACCAATATCCAAGTGTCAATCAATTCGATCAACAACCCAAAGGTCGGATTCAAGAACTGATTGAACTTAACGCATAACCTGTGATATTTCTATTATATAACAAAATATAATGCGGAAAAGAAATAACACAAACACCAGGAATTTTGTTAACGAGGAAACCGCAAATGCAGAAAAACCCCGGGACCTAGTCCTGTAATTGCAGGATTTCCTACAACACACCCCTTATAATATTTTCTAGATCTAAATCTATTTCATAATCAAAATAAAGATTAAAGTGCTAAAATTATAAAATGGACACAAGGATTTTTTACATGGTTCGATCAATGTGATCTACATCCATGGTTCTTCACTATGATTGTTGAGGTTACATTAATATTACATTTAGAATCTCCATTAATGTATATTTGATAGAGCTCTAGATCTAGTTTTAAGGGAAGAAGATGATAAAATAAAGTCTCTCTCTCTCTCTCTTACAAAATTGTGTCTCCACCCTAAAAAGATCCCCTTTTTCTCTCTCCTGCTCTCCTCTTTATATATGTGTTTACATAGTGGATGACAGCTCACATACAACTCATATTCTCGCAAGCTCTTTGATAATTTCGCAGGCTCTTGATACCTTCTCGCGAGCTATGGAAAAGAATGAATCTCGCACACTAACGAATGTTGCGCGATATTTGGATCCTACATCTTGCCTCTTTTTCCTTGAATATTGCTTGAAGAGCGATCTTTAAGGAAAAATCCGTTGTTGTAGTAGTCTTTGATCTTTGTTGATGAAGGAATTACGCGAAAGAATACTTTTCTTGAAAAGTACGTACTTGCCTCTATTCTTTTGCGAAGTTCCGAAGCTTTGCGAAATAAATAAGAAGTATCAACCCTTGAAGTATAAGAAGTATGAAGTATCCTTGAAGTATAAGAAGTATGAAGTATCCTTGAAGAAGTATAAGAAGTACTCAATCCTCGAAATATATAAGAAGTATGAAGTATCCTTTGAGAAGTATAATAAGTATCCGTCCTTGATCGCGAATAAGAAGTATTGCGAAATTATTACTCCATTTTTGGTGAGGATTCTTGTTGTTCATTAGTGAACGTCCACTTTGGAAATGATTCTTGCCGAGAAGATAAAGAACATAAAATGTTTTCTTGGTAATCCATAGCTTGCCGAGAAGATAAAGAACATAAAATGTTTTCTTGGTAATCCACAGTTGCCTCTGTTCTTTATCTATGAAGGTAGAATCTTTGAGAAAGTGTTGAATGGGCGAATTGTTTCTTTATTCTTATCTTGCCTCTGTCTCATGTTTTGTGCTCATGTGATAGTATAATCTCTTCAAGTTGCTTGTAATTTTTCTTATAATCGAGCGAAATAATTACATCCTGCGAAATAATCACATTCTGCGAAATTCTGACACATTCTGCGAAATTCTAAATAATTCTGCAAAATTCTAAAGAATCCTGCGAAGTTCTGAATAATTCTGCGATATTATTCCGTAAAATTTTGTAAAATACTTATGCGAATCTAATGCTTATGTATGCCATGAAATGCTTTTATGATGCGAGTATGATGCTTGTATGATGAGAATGCTTATCTATTGCAATGTATAGCTAATGTTTGTGTTACTTAGCTCATTTTGCCGCTCTAAAATTGATGTAGCTTTAAGTTGCTTCCATTCTTCATTTCTCTGGCTTTTTCTTTAGTATATGCATTCATCTTCGTATATTTATTGTTCCTCGCAAGTTCTTACTTCTGCCTCATTTTTCCTTATTCCTGCACTATTAGTATCGCATAATAATATGATCATAATATCAAATGTATGTCATTTTCGCTTCCTCAATTTCATTTCCATGTACATATTCGCAAGCTTATTTGCTTACATATAATCATTTTCGCAATCTTATTTGCTTACTCATTTTTGCAAGCTTATTTGCTTACTTTCTCATGTGGTCTTATTTTGCCTTCCTAGTTAAAGGTCTTATTTTTCCACCTCTTGTCATTGCGACAAAATTGCAGGACGTCTTTACACTTTCATGTAATGACCCATTGATCTTGTCTTATCATTTCTCTAGTATTATTGCCTCTACAGGATGTTTTTCATGCGACAATATGACAGGCCTAAATATTCTTGCGAACGTAAAGCCCCATGACATTGTCGTCTTGCGACGAAATCGCAGGACGTCTTTACACTTTCATGTATTGACCCATTGATCTCGTCTTATCTTTGTCTTTTGTATTATTGCCTCTTCAGGATTGTTGCACAAATATGAAAAGCCTAAATCTTCCTGCAAAAATAAAGCCTCGTGATATTTGCGTCTTTTTTGACACTGTCAGCTACCTAATGGAGGGTGCCGCCCTTATCTTCCCCCTGGTTGCCCCTTCAAGGAGGCGTACTTCTGCCATACAAGGCTAGCTCCTCCCATCCTGGTCTTAACAACAACCGAGTTGTTTTCGCAGCCTCTTATCCCTTTTGCCTATAGGGCTTATGGTTACGAGACTGCACCCTAAGTGGAGTTTTCTTCGGGTCGAGTGCAGCATAAGCCAAGACTTGCCAAGAATGGCCGAGACACTTCAAATGCTCCAGGCACTCTTGGCTCAACCGTTTACCTCGGCGCCTTGATCATATGCTGACTCCTTAGAAGAGACCCTCAATCGTCCAACCTAAGTCATAAGCTTAGGTTGAAAATCCGAGGTACCTCTCCTGGATGGGCTTTATTGACCCCAACTCTCCATGACTCAGGTTCCAGGGGCGGTGTAACCTTTTCCCTGAGCCATGTCAACAGATACCCCCTTCTATGACGTACTTTAGGTCTTACATTTGCCTCTTGCGAAATTTTATTCGCGAACTAGGGTGTACGCCATAAAGGTTCGTCCCATTCTGATCTTAGGATTTTATGGATCTAAGATCGTCTCTCGCGAAATTATCGCATGTCTCTATTATCTCTGCAAAATTATCGCATATCTTCATTGTTTCATTTCTGTCATTTCTTTCATTCATTCTTTCATTCTCATAATATCATATCATTTGAATCAAAGTAAATATTCAAGAGAAATTCTAATACATTGTAATTCTGAAATCTTTGTAGTTGTGAAATCTTTGTAATTCTGCGATTCTATCGTGTTTTGTAAATCAAATCAAATTTTTTTTGAAATCTTAGAAATCTTCTTTGAAATCTTGCGATTGTATCGCTTTTTGTAAATTAAATCAAACATCTTTTATTTTCTGTAAGTAAAATGTTCTATGAAAATGGTACTTAGCTTTCATGTGATTTTCTGTTGCTATTGTCTCTTGCGAAGTATATGATTTGCTTGCGAAACTCTTGTAATCCAAAAATGATGCGAAAAATTCGCGGGAGATGGGAGTTGAACCTGCGGCCTCAAGCTCATTATCTTTGCCTCTGACCAACTTTGCTAGCTTCATGCTTGCAACATAAATGAACAACTGCTTTATTTGATTGAAAACTTTGTTCGAAAATCTGCGAAAAAATACGCTTCAGAATACTCGAACCCGCGACATCAAGCTCTTTGTCTTCGCTGGTGACCAATTATGCTACTCCTCTTGTGCGAAAGTATCGCAGAATGCTAATACGTGACTTATATTTACCCTTCGATACTCAGGGAAAAAAGATGACAAAAATATGAGTATGATGAGAATCGAACTCACTGCATCAACTTTCTTAACTTCTTTCTCAACCATCCGTGCGAGTTCCTGTTTGTGAAGCAACGGTACTCTTCGTACAACTTATTCTCATATTACCACCCTTTGTGTAGTCTTTCTACGTCTTTTCTTCTTCCCTTGTTTCTTAGTATGTTCATTACTCACTAGCAGATCTCTTTCGTTTCTCTAATTTTGTGCGTTTTTGAAGTTGCCTTTCCTTTGCCCTTCGCTACTCTTGCGAAGTTTACATAAATAATTCGTTGTAATTTCTCTCTCTAATTCTTATTTTATCTAAATTCTAAATGTCCCTGTACATAATGCCTCTCAAATCTGCATTGTGGTATTTTTTCGCCTTTGCTTCACTTTAATTCACCGGGATTCCGCCCTTTGTTTCTTCACTTTAAGTTCTTTCCTTCGTCTGAACTCTCTTGATTCATAATGTGCGAAATTCCGGGTGTTTATTTTGCAATTTTATTTCTTCAAACTAATCCTCTTCTCGTCAGTTAATCGGTAGCTCATTTCAGCTTACTACTTCTTCGCAGCTGCACAATTTGTTCACGGGAACAACCTGACTTATTCATTTGCCCTTATTACCCGTGTATCTTTGTTTTTCTTTGTCTTTGCTTGAATCTTCTTCGCAGAAATTTTACTACTGTGTACTATTCATTCACCTTTGCCTCAAGTTGTTACCCAATTATTTCTTCTTCGCAGAAATTTTGTCTAATTTAACGATTCGATCTTTATTTCGCCCGGTGCCATTGATTTTCCCTTCGCTTCTAACGAACTTCAATCATCCTTTTCTTCGCAAATCTAATGCTTTTCTTCGCAAGTCCTATGTTTTTTCAAATTCTGAACTTGTACTTTTTGTATGTGTTCTCTTCGCCATTCATAATGCTTTGCCGAATTTTGATGATCATTATCAATGATTACATGAATTTCTTTCTGAAGTTCATCCCTTCATATTTGTCTTTAGCAATTTATGTTGATTTTGTCCTTTGTATAGAGGCATGACAAAATAATCGTGACTCTAACTAGACAATGTCGGGTGTCTCTGCGAACAACCAATTAAGTTAATGAGTAGTAAACTACAAAGTTTCATGAAAACTTCTGTAATGTTTAAGAATAATGGATATCGTGTAAAAATTTAATGGGGATAATCCCCAAATTAGTGGGAAACATTGATATTCAATTACTTCGCAATTTACCGAATGTAAAGTAAGCTCTGTTAATAACAACTTTAAAATCCAACTCTATTTTCAATCAAGATTTTTAAAAGAAAGATCTGCTGATATCCCTGAACAAGAGAAGTTTTTATGAAAATCAACTTTTATGAAAATCAGTTTTATTTGCCTTTTTTCAAATAATTTTCGTTAGGCACCAGATCTATATATTTCAAAAGTAAAATTAAAAGAATGAGAAAAGAATTTGTCCTTTGAATGTTAATATTGACTCCTTTGATTTTCTGCTCCTGTGTTTTTCTTTGAAACTTGCTGCTAATGTGTCTAACTTAACTTAGAGATCCAGTGAGATCCAATTCTAATAGTATCCAATTTCTTTGATTTTCTTCAGTCCAACCAATGGCAGTCCCGTCCCTTAATAATTTTGTTACACAACAATTTTCTTCAATTTCTTTGATTTTGCCCCTCCCTGTTTCTAGCGCCATTATGTAGTTGCAGGATTTCCTACAAAACACCCCTTATAATATTTTCTAGATCTAAATCTATTTCATAATCAAAATAAAGATTAAAGTGCTAAAATTATAAAATGGACACAAGGATTTTTTACATGGTTCGATCAATGTGATCTACATCCATGGTTCTTCACTATGATTGTTGAGGTTACATTAATATTACATTTAGAATCTCCATTAATGTATATTTGATAGAGCTCTAGATCTAGTTTTAAAGGAAGAAGATGATAAAATAAAGTCTCTCTCTCTCTCTTACAAAATTGTGTCTCCACCCTAAAAAGATCCCCTTTTCTCTCTCTCCTGCTCTCCTCTTTATATATGTGTTTACATAGTGGATGACAACTCACATACAGCTCATATTCTCGCAAGCTCTTTGATAATTTCGCAGGCTCTTGCTACCTTCTCGCGAGCTATGGAAAAGAATGAATCTCGCACACTAACGAATGTTGTGCGATATTTGGATCCTACAAGTCCAGCTTTAAACACCACACTGTATTAAGATGCTACAGACACTAGCCTACTACCAATGAACTTCTGACTGGAATGTAGTTGGGCCCTAATCAATCTCACACTGATCAAGGTATAGTTGCGCTCCTTATGTCTTTGAACCACAACAAGATTCTACGCACTTGATTCCCTTAGCTGATCTCACCCACAACTAAGAGTTGCTACGACCCAAAGTTGAAGACTTGATAAATAAATCTTTCTCACACATAAAAGTCTATTGGAATAGATAAATATGTCTCCCACAAAAATACCTACGAGTTTAGTTCCGTCTTTTGATAAATCAAGGTGCTAGAAACCAATTGATAAACCAGACTTATATTCCCGAAGAACATCCTAGTATTATCAATCACCTCACAATAATCTTTATCGTATGGAAGAAAAACAAGATATTGTGAAATCATAAACGATGAGACGAAGATGTTTGTGACTACTTTTAATCTTACCTATAATAAGGAAGATTAGCAAAGATAATACTCAATCACGATAGTTAAAGTAAGATCAGAACACGCAACTACAGAGAAAATAGTTGGGGTCTGGCTTCACAATCCCAATGAAGTCTTTAAGTCGTTAACCTACAGGGTTTCGTGAAAAACCTAAGGTTAAAGGAGAATGGACTCTAGTCGCAACTAGTATCACACAGAAGGTGTGGGGATTACGTTTCCTAGTTGCTAGAGTTATCCCTTATATAGTTTTCAAATCAGGGTTTGCAATCTAAGTTACCTTGGTAATAAAGCATTCAATATTCATCGTTAGATGAAAACCTGATTAGATTCAAGCTAATATCTTTCAACCGATAGATCGAACTTAGCTTGTTATACACAAATGAAATGTACCTTCATTAAGGTTTGAGTAACCGTACCTAAACGTGTACACTTGGTTGGCTCAAAAGTAGTTAACCGAGGTTAGCTATATGAAGACTCTCATATCAACCTTATTCATCTTAACCACAACTATTTCAAATGACTCAAATGAAACTAGTTATAGAGTTGTTCAATTGCTATATTCTCATAGAAGTATACAAGAACACAATTGAACCAAAATTGGTTTGATTCACTCGAATCAATTCATGAACATTATAGCCACGGTTTTCATAGAATCCATTCCTTAGTATATAAATGTATTAGTTCATAAACAAACCGATTTTAGAACTTTAACCACTCAAGTATGCAAACGTGTACGCATACTTAAGTAGCCGGTCTTAGTTTGGGTTCGCCAGTATGCTAACGGGTACGCATACATCCAAACATAGCAGAAATTCTCGGACCCAAACCCTTTGCTAGTACGCGTACGGGGTATGTATACTTAGGTACTCAGAATTTCACAACTAACGGGTACGCATACGGGTATGCATACTATAGTTCTGGTCATGGATCACATATATGCAAGAACACATACTATGTTTATAATCCAATGATGGTTAAGTGTTCTAAACTCTATTTCAATCATTGAAACATTCTTAGAGGATGACAATAGCTGTTTTCATGAACTATAAGCATCAAAGCAATTTTCAAGTTATTGAAATAATCATTACGAAACATTCCAAGTCTACACCAAATGATTGTATCACACAAACCATGTAAGATGTTACTCGGCGATTTTCACATGATCATCTTTTGATTTTCGTTAAGAATATAAGATGAACTTGGTTGAAGTGAAAGCTTACCAACACATATTTCGATAAATATGTAAGCGGGTTAAACTCAGCTCGAAATCTCAAAAGTGCATAATCGAATACTATATAGTAATACGACTTTTGTCTCAATATAGGATATAGAGTAGAAATAGACTTTCCAAGTGATAGATGAGTTTTAGTATCCACATACCTTTTGTTGATGAAGTTCCACAAGCTCTCCTTAGTAGTTCTTCGTCTTCAATTGATGAACGCCGTGGAGTCTAATGCTCAACTACACAATCTATCCTAGTCCGAGACATCACTATAAGTAGACTAGAAATCAAAACTTATATTTTTGATCACTAACATTGACAAACAAGCCTGAGATAGCAACGCTTGCGAGTTCGACCGAGCAGTGCTCTAACAATCTCCCCCTTTGTCAATTTTAGTGACAAAACTATCAATACATATGGATTACAAAATAAATAAACTTTGTAGCTTCTCATCCAAATGCTTGATCTCCTTGGTTCTTCAACATTACTCGAAATCTTCGTCACCTCCAAGTACTCCAATGATTCAAAATGTGTTCAACTCAGCATCATAGTTGTTGAAGATCCGTAGCTATAACAATGAGAAACAGTTGCTCTCAATCATTGTTATACAATATCATAGTATTATTACACAACATCAAAGTTCAATTGTATCACAACTTTGATAACAATACTATGGTGATATGTATCACTCCCCCTTAGTCAATACTTCATCTCACAATGAAAACCACTCCCCCTTACATAATGATGCGTAAACCATATGTATTTGTAGTGTGAACTACACATTAATTCTCCCCCTTTTTGTCAATATAAATTGGTAAAGGTACGAAAACTAGTGGGATCCTCATGAAATTTTCATAGAGATACTTCATGACCAAAAGAGAACAACATATCAACTTGTTTCGATGATTTCACATAGTCGAAACTTAGTGTATTCATTAAGGAGTTTATAAAGATACAAGAAAATTCCTACAATATTCCACAGCCTCAGTCCCCACAAAGATTTGGCAATTAAGCACAAGTTCAATTAAGAACTCTCCCCCATAAAATGTCATTCCCGAAAGAACAACAAGAGCGACCTTACTTTTATAAGAAAAGAAGGATTTCTTTGGACATTAACAAATCACATGAAACATGAATTTGTATCCAAAATCTCAATTGAATTAACCACAAGGAAAATGATCAATTCAATTGGCCATGCTCAACATAAGAGAACTTATGGAGCTGCACAGTACATACACAAAGATGTGGATCAGGGAAAGACCAATACTGCGGAATAATCAAAGATTCATTCTATTTTTCATTACTATTTGCACAATGACATATAATAGACTTAATCTTTAAACAAAAGTTCATCCTATCTTCCATTAATATTTGCATAATGATCTAATAGGCTTAACTTTTGTAGTCAAAAGTCCATTCTATCTTTTATCAATATTTTCATACCGACATACAATAGAGTTAACTTTTGAGCATATATGGGACAGTCAAGGTTCACGGACGTAAACAACATATCCCATAAAAATTTGCAATATATAAAACCATAAAGATTAATAATGCAAAAATCATCCTCCAAATAACTTAGAATTTAAATATATAAATCTAAAAACATTCCAAGATGAAAACGTTGGCAATAGCTATGTGTACTCACAATAATGGCTATTCCAAACCCTAGTTATCCATATTAAAAATACAAGAATAAATTCTCATAAGAAGTTTCCTAGACATTAAGACCTCTGAAAAATTCTTTATCGTCCCCGAACTCCTTGTTGTCAACAACCATGGGAACATAAGGTTCATGAAGAAATGAGTCAATTCCAACAAACCTTTTAAACTGATGCCGAACTAGGGCCTTCTGAATTTCAAGAGTTCTCAAAAAAAATAGACTTTATTTGCTGAATCTCCTTCCTTGTTTCCTTCAACTCTTCAAGAACACCAAAAAACTTCTGAGAATTTGAAGGAACAACTCTTGGCTTCCTCACATTCCTTCTTTTTCTTTTCAAAGTTGGAGGTAACGGAGATTTATCTTTTTCCTTCATGATTGATGGCTTAACAATCATATTAACATCTTTTCCATCATAAGACATGATGCTTGGAGTATCCATACGTACGGAATTGTGAGAGGAAATCACAAGATAATCTCAACAAGCAGTCTTATGATAAAAAGAGTTTCAAGAGGAGGAAAAAGGAATGTAGGGTTACAGAACCTTTAAACACACAAGTTCACGCACTCACAACTCTCAACCCTAAATAGGGTAGAATTATCGAGAATAACCCTCTTTTATTGATTAAACAAGGAAGTCCCTTCCAATATCAATTAGATATGAAAAGATGAACGAATTCTAGACTTGCAAAGCACAGCAAAACTAAAAAGATAAAAAAAAAAACAATCTAAAACAATTCTCTTTTCCCAAATCCTGAGGGGTGCACAATCTTGCCTTTTTTGAATTGGCACATGAGACAAGATGCACCAATCAACATAATCAAGTTGTGCTGGGGTGAACAATAATCTGTCCACCATAACCTTTTTGAAAGGAATTCTTGGAACCCTGTTTCTCAGACATTTTAGACCGTACTTTTCTCTCTAGTGGTCTAGTCTTTTCTTTGGAAACTAACTTCTTCGAAGATGAGATGAGTTTACATACCTCGGATGATTTTTGAACAAGTTTGAGCTTGTTTGCTAATCGATTCGCTCTTCGTTGAAGTTTGTTGACGTATCTTATTTTGTGTTTGTACTTGAAACACTTTGAGAGTTCATGACCTTTGAGAGAACAATAAGAACATGTCAACATGGAAGATGGTTCAGACGCTAGATATGTGTAAGCAGTTAGACACTTAGTAGAACCTGAAAAATCAGACAAAGAGTTTCCAGCTAGATAAATCAATTTTCTCTTCCAGAACGGTTGAGGTTTCTTCTGAACGAATATCAATATTAATGTATGTATTTCTACAATTATCAACATCAATATTTTCACAAAGAAGTGCAACACTTGACTTTTCGTCCTCATTAAAATCATAGTGATCAGATATTTCATCAAGAGTTGCAGCAAGACCTTTGTTCCCAATGTATTTTCTGCGATTCGGACACTCATTTGCAAAATGACCAAATCCTTTACACTTAAAGCAATGTGGCATATCCTCGTCATCAGTTTCGTCAATATCCCTATTTTTAGGAGGAACACGATTATGAGGTTTAACTGATGACCTCGGTTTATGTCTTGAAAACCGTTTACTTCTCTTCAAAAGAAGATCTCTAAACTGTCTTGTGATCAAGGAGACTGACTTGTCAAGATCTTCATCTAATGAATCAGTCTCAGAAAGATCATCTTCAGAGACGCAAAAACTATTACTTTTGTCAAGTAATTTAGTGTTCTTTTGTGCTTTGAAAGCAACATCCTTTCCAGATTTGGATGTATGCTTATGATCAAAGATCTTTAATTTCCCAACCAGAGAGTTTCTGGAAAGAGTTGCAAGGTTATTTCCCTCAACGATGGCATGCTTCTTAGAATCGTATCTAGATGGCAGCGATCTGAGAATTTTCATCTCAATGTCCTTTTCAGGAATAGTCTTACCCAATACAAAAGATGCATTAACAATTTCAGACACTTCGTGATTAAACTCATCAAATGAATCTTTATCTGCCATACGAAGGTATTCCCAATCAAAATTTAGGTTTTGAAGCCTAGCTTCTTTTTCACAAGTATTCCCTTCAAATACGGTTTCTAAGATATCCCAAGCATCTTTAGACTTCGTGCAAGTGGTCACATGATGCTGGAGATCTGGGGTAATGGCATGGATGATAGCATTTAACCCGTCATAATTTTGCTTTGCAACAAGAACTTTTAAAGGATCATCCTCACCAATATCCTTTGGAGTAGTTACACCATTCATTGTAACTAAGGGAGGATCATAGCCATTAACAACCCTAACCCATGATTGAAAATCAAACGCTTGAAGAAATGCACGCATAGCAATTTTCCACCATAAGTAATTTGAGTCATCGAAGACTAGTGGTACTTTTATAGATATAGCACTTATGTTCACATTCAGATCGCTACAAACACAGACTTATGGGGTCTTAAACGTGTTTTCCTGCTCTTATACCAATTGAAAAAGCGGGGGTCTAACAACCACACCCAATATTTCATTCAGAAATCTGAATAGACAAACTCCAATATACTTTCAAGAGAATCAACTAGACAGTCAGACTCAATCTATAGAAAAGTATATCAAAGAGTTTATATCTTAATTTCTCAATTCAATCTGCAATCAAACAAATAGGAATTTGCGAGCCCGATTGAATAAGAGAAATAACTTGGACGGTATCACAAACCAATATCCAAGTGTCAATCAATTCGATCAACAACCCAAAGGTCGGATTCAAGAACTGATTGAACTTAACGCACAACCTGTGATATTTCTATTAGATAACAAAATATAATGCGGAAAAGAAATAACACAGACACTAGGAATTTTGTTAACGAGGAAATCGCAAATGCAGAAAAACCCGGGGACCTAGTCCAGCTTTGAACACCACACTGTATTAAGCCGATACAGACACTAGCCTACTACCAATGAACTTTGGACTGGAATATAGTTGAGCCCTAATCAATATCACACTGATCAAGGTACAGTTGCGCTCCTTACGTCTCTGAACCCCAGCAGGATTCTACGCACTTGATTTCCTTAGCTGATCTCACCCACAACCAAGAGTTTCTACGACCCAAAGTCGAAGACTTGATAAACAAATTTGTCTCACATAGAAAAGTCTATTAGAATAGATAAATGTGTCTCCCACAGAAATACCTACGAGTTTTGTTCTGTCTTATGATAAATCAAGGTGCACAGGAACCAATTGATAAACCGAACTTATATTTCCGATGAACAACCTAGTATTATCAATCACCTCACAATAATCTTAATCGTATGGAAGCGAAACAAGATATTGCGGAATCACAAACGATGAGACGAAGATGTTTGTGACTACTTTTAATCTTACCTATCGGAGATAAATCTCAAGCAAATATTAACAAAGATAATACTCAATCACGATAGTAAAATTAAGATCAGAACACGCAACTACAAAGAAAATAGTTGGGTATGGCTTCACAATCCAAATGAAGTCTTTAAGTCGTTAACCTACAGGGTTTCGTGAAAAAACCTAAGGTTAAAGGAGAATCAACTCTAGTCGCAACTAGTATCACACAAAAGGTGTGGGGATTAGGTTTCCCAGTTGCTAGAGTTCTCCCTTATATAGTTTTCAAATCAGGGTTTGCAATCTAAGTTACCTTGGTAACAAAGCATTCAATATTCACCGTTAGATGAAAACCTGATTAGATTCAAGCTAATATCTTTAAACCGTTAGATCGAACTTAGCTTGTTATACACAAATGAAATGTACCTTCTGTTTTGGGGTAAAAACTGATTCTGCTGTTTTTGGTAAATTTGGGTGTGTTGATGAGAAACGAATTCAAACCCTAAACAAATGTACTGCACAGGAGTACTTTAGATTCGAGAGATCAATCTGTAAGACTCTGTCCTAAACAAAGAAATGGTCGTTCCAGATTCAATTCGATCACAAAGTGAAGGAGAAGGGTTGATCTTAGGGAGGGAAGCGAAGAAGGTGTTGAGATCAGAATGTTGAATTACGAAGGTGTGGCTGTTTTATGACTTGTATCAAAATGTGGAACTGGCTTGCAGAATGTAAGTGAAAAAGCGGGGGTCTAACAACCAAACCCAATATTTCGCTTAGAAATCTGTATGGACTAACTCCAATATACTTTTAAGAGAATCAACTAGACAGTCAGACTCAATCTTAATAAAAGTATATCAAAGATTTATATCTCACTTTCTCGATTCAATACTTACTCAAGCAAATAGAAATCTGCGAGTCTAATTGAATACAAGAGAAATCACTTGAACGGTACCAAAGACCAATGTTCAAGGATCAATCAATTTCAATCAAAAACCAAAGGTTGGATTTCCCAATTGATCGATTCAACGCACAACCTATGGTATTTCAATTATATAACAAAATATAATGCGGAAAAGAAACAACACAGACATCAAAATTTTTGTTAACGAGGAAACCGCAAATGCAGAAAAACCCCGGGACCTAGTCCAGATTGAACACATACTGTATTAAGCCGCTACAGACACTAGCCTACTACAAACTAACTTCGGTCTGGACTGTAATTGAACCCCAATCAATCTCACACTGATCCAAGGTACAGTTGCTCTCCTTACGTCTCTGATCCCAGCAGGATACTACGCACTTGATTCCCTTAGCTGATCTCACCCACAACTAAGAGTTTATACGACCCAAAGTCGAAGACTTTAATAAACAAATCTGTATCACACAGAAAAGTCTACGTGTAATAGATAAATCTGTCTCCCACGTAAATACCTACGAGTTTTTGTTCCGTCTTTTGATAAATCAAGGTGAACAGGAACCAATTGATAACCCAGACTTATATTCCCGAAGAACAGCCTTGAATTATCAATCACCTCACAATAATCTTAATCGACTTTCGAAAGAAGATATTGCGGAATCACAAACGATGAGACGAAGATGTTTGTGACTTCTTTTAATCTTGCCTATCGGAGAAATCAATCTCAAGCCAATCTTACGATTGTACTTAGTACGATAGAAGCAGCAAGATCAGATTACACAACTACAAAAAAAAAATAGTTGGGTCTAGTTTCACAATCCCAATGAAGTCTTCAAGTCGTTAACCTACAAGGTATCAGTAGAAACCTAAGGTTAAAGGAGAATCAACTCTAGATTATACAACTAGAATCACATAGGAGGTGTGGGGATTAGGTTTCCCAGTTGCTAGAGTTCTCCTTTATATAGTCTTTCAAATCAGGGTTTGCAATTTAAGTTACCTTGGTAACAAAGCATTCAATATTCACCGTTAGATGAAAACCTAATTAGATTCAAGCTAATATCTTTCAACCGTAAGATCGAAACTTAGCTTGTTACACATAAATGAAATGCACGTTTATTTAGGTTTGTGTAACTGTACCCAAACATGTACACTTAGTTGGCTCACTAGTAGTTAACCAAATGGTTATCCATATGAGCACTTTCATATCAACCATATTCTTCTTTACCATAACTAGTTCAAATGACTCAAATGAACTAGTTAGAGAGTTGTTCAATTGCTTAGATCTTATAGAAGTATACAAGACACAATCGAAGCAAAAATGATTTGATTCACTCGAATCGATTCATGAACTTTATAGCCACGGTTTGCAAATATGCATTCCTTAGTTTATATAAGTTTAAGTTCACGAATAATCGTTTTTAGAAAATAACCAACCTAAGTACGCATACTGGTACGCGGACTTAAGTATCCGGAATAAGTTTGTTTTCAGTTCACAAACTCCGGCAGATTTTCACGGGACGTGAACTTCCGATGGTGCGCGTACTGGTACGCGGACTTTAGTTCTGGTTTTCCTGAGCAACAAAGTACGCATACTTTGGTTCAAGGAATAAGGACTTAAACACGTATGAGTTATCACACAATGTTTATATCCAACCATGGTTATATATTCTCATTTCAATCATTGAAACATTCTTCGAGGACGTTATATAGTTGTTGTTCACAAACCATTTTTCGTCAAAGCAATTTTTAAGTAATTAAAACTTAATATGACTTTCGTCACTAGTAAAGATGAACTTGGCCAAAGCGAAAGCTTACCAACACATATTTCGAGAAATAGATAAGCGAGATAAACTCATCTCGAAATAGCAAATGTGTATAATCAAAGTTTATATAGCAATACGACTTTTATCTCAAGATAGGAGATAGAGTAGATAGATTTTTGAGTGATAGATAAGTTCAAGTCTCCACATACCTTTTAGTCGATGAAGTTCCACCAGTTTCTTGAGTAGTTCTTCGTCTTTGTATGATGATCTCCATGGAGTCTAGAGCTCAACTACACTTTCTATCCTAGTCCGAGACTTAGCTATAAGTAGACTAGAAATCCAGACTTATAGTTTTGATCACTAACATTGACAAACATGCTTGAGATAACAACGCATGCGAGTTCGACCGAGCAGTGCTCTAACAATCTCCCCCTTTGTCAATTTTAGTGACAAAACTATCAATACATATGGAATACAAAAATAAATATAAACTTCTGTAGCTTCTCTTCCACATGCCTGATCTCCTTGGTTCTTCAACATTACTCGAAATCTTCGTCACTTCCAAGTACTCCTATGATTTTAAAGGTTATAAGTTTAGTATCATCGTTGTTGAAAATCCGTAGCTATAACAATGAGAAAACAAGAGTTCTCAATCATTGTTACACAGTTTCATAGTATTATTACACAGTATCAAAGTTCAATTGTATCACAACTTCGACAACAATACTATGGTGATATGTATCACTCCCCCTTAGTCAATACTCCATCTCACATGGAAACCACTCCCCCTTACATAATGATCCGAAAACCATATGTATTTGTAGTGTGAACTACACATTAATTCTCCCCCCTTTTGTCAATTAAATTGGCAAAGGTACAAAAACTAGTGGGATCCTAATGAAATTTCCATAGAGACATTTCATGACCAAAAGCAAGCACATATCAACTTTTAGATGCAATCATATTGCCGAAGCTAAATGCTTTCATCAAGGAGTTTATAAAGATACAAGATAACTCCTATAATATTCCACAGCCGCACTCCCCACAAAGATTTGGCAATTAAGCACAAGTTCAATTAAGAACTCTCCCCCATAAAATGTCATTCCCGAAAGAACAACAAGAGCGACCTTAATTTCACAAGAAAAGAAAGATTTCTTTGGACATAAAAAATTACTACGAATATGAATTTGAATCCAAAAATACTCAATTAAATTAACCACAAGAAAACCCATGACTAATTTAATCGGAAATGCTCAACATAAGAGAACTTACGGAGCCGCACATTATATACATAAAATATGGATCAGGGAAGATCAATACTGCGGAACAGACAAAGATCTATTTTCCGTCACTATTTGCACAATGACATATAATAGACTTAATCCTTGTAAACAAAAATTTTATCCTTCTTCCATCAAAACAATGACATAAAAGGCTTTAACTTTTGTATTGTCAAAAGTTCATTTTATCTTCTATCAATACTTTCATACCGACACAATAGAGATAACTTTTGAACAAGTATGGGACAGTCACAGGTTCACGGATGTAAACAACATATCCCATAACAATTTGCAATATATAAAATCATAAAGATTAAAATTGCAAAAACCATCTTCCAAATAACTTAGAATTTAAATAAATAAATCTAAAAACATGAAGATGAAATCGTTGGACATAGCAATGTGCACTCACAATAATGGCTATTCCAAACTCTAGTTATCCTTCTTAAAACACAAGAATAAATTCTCATAAGAAGTTTCCTAGACATAAGACAAACTCATAATGCACATAAAAGATGATTTGTCCTTAGAGGGTAGAATCAATCTTTTTCGCACGGATTTACACCAACAATAGCTACCAAAGGTGTATAAGAAGATTTTCTTAAAAAAGAAGAACATACAAAGTCATTAACGACCATGCACCATAGTTCACAAAGGATGATTGTGAACATTCAAGAATCCCATAACAATCCGTACTATTGCCCATTCTTGAACTTCCTTCTTTGTGATTCACCAACAACATTCTTTTAAAATCTAAAAAATAGCTTAGAAGAGTAGTACTCCAATAATCCAAGTACCCAAGTCCAATAGAAGTGGAACAAGTGCGACGAAACGGAGCAAAACACTCAAAAACAAGAGACAGGAAAAATACCAATCTTAACTCATCCAAATTCAAGGTTTCTCATCTCTATTTCGAATAGAAGTCAAAGAGGAAGATAATGCAAAAAGAATGAGGTCATTCCGAGTTCGGACGAAGAAGTTACGGCCAAAACAAGTTTACCGAATATCGACGTTAAGTATGCATACCGGTTTGCAAACGAATTTTCATGACCTGGGTAGTATGCAAACGGGTATGCGTACTTAAACCCCTGGATTTTGATTTTAAATGATGTTATACATACCTGTTAGGTGTACCATGAAGTCCAAACATCCCGAACTACTATTCTCAAACCTAAACGTTTAAGAACCTTTTTAAAAGAATCTAGTCGAATTCTACAGCCTTACCGAACATAATCTGTGTGCCCCATTTCTTGTGCTTCCCTCACCGTATACATAGCAGGGCATTCCTTGGTGAGGATGCACTTACAACAAAATCAAGTTGTGTTTGGGTGAACAATGTCTTGCTCACCACAAGTGACCTTTGGATTATCATGAAAGAGATCGCTTTTAGAACCTTTCACATCCAATTCCAATTTTTTAAAAAAACTTGTTAAGTTTCAACATCATGGATACTGCCTTCTCCATAGTCATGGAATTTTCTGGAAGATCATTCCTTTTCACACTCAAAGCAACATTGGTTTTCTTTGATACCCACTTCTGAGTGCGTTTAGGAACAACCGGAACCTTCTTCTCATTACTCTCTTCTAGAATTCTCGAAAGAGAATTGGATTGACTATTATTTTGCAAGTTAGTCTTTATCCAATTGGGAGCATCAGATCTTGTCTTCGTTTTTACGAAGTTATCCTTTTGATAACCATTACGATTGTGAAAAGGATTCGTATGACGTTTATAGGCAAAACTAGGATTATCACAGCACTGATTCCTTTGCCTAAAGGTTTGACAGTTACAACCTGTAACATTAACGGGATTAGTCTTAACATATGATATTGGTTTCACAACTTCTTGTGATGACCTAATATGAACATCATGAAGTTTCTCATTCCTTATACGGAAACGACATCTCCTTTCCAGGTGACCTTTATTTCCGCAATAGTGGAAAACATAAGGAATGTTCTTACCTCGATCCGTGTGCGCTAACTTTGGAGGTTGATATACTTTGCTCTTTTGAACCTTAACTGCCGGTGAAGGTATTTCACTTTTGCCATCAGTGGAAACCTTTACTTGGAGCATCTATTCCCTTATAGCCCAATCCTCGTGTATCATGATGATCTTTACTTGCTCCTAGCATAGTGGTTAATTTGCTTGAACTAGTATTGAACTTTTTCAAGTCATCTTCCAACATCTTGATTTTATCAAGAGCAGCAGCTAAATCAGCCTCAAGGCGTTTTTCTTGAGCGAGAAAAGCGTTTTCTCTGTCATCAAAACTTGCTTGTTGAGAGTTAATCCTTCCTTCAGTATCTGCAAGTTTCTCTTCCAACAAAAAGTATTTTTGATATACACGATCACATTCAAGTGACTTTCTACGCAGGTTTTCCTCAGTATCTTTAAGGACCGATTTGCAAGAGCTATTCCGACCATAAAGACCTCCGTAAATCCTTTTCAATTTCTTGTTTTCTCGACAGAGAAGAGTCAGAAGAGGTGTGACATGAGAAGTTGTGATTTTCTTCATTTTCCACGAATCCAAAAACTTAACATACTATGAGACTTCCTCATCAACATCTCTTTCAATATCTGAATCACCTTCATCAGAAAGTTCATCCAACTGTTCTTTTAGGAGTGTTTACCAATCAACAGTTTTTACATCCAGAGAATGTTTAGATATTGAATTAGATGTGATAGTTCTTTCAGGTGAATTCAAGCTTTGAAAAGCATCTGGTAATTTCTGACCTGGTACGTTATTAGAGATAAACTCGTCCATAATAATCAGATTGCTACAAACACAGACTTATGAGGTCTTTAACGTGTTTGCCTGCTCTGATACCAATTGAAAAAGTGGGGTCTAACAACCACACACAATATTTCTCTTAGTAATCTGTATGGACTAACTCCAATATACTTTTAAGAGAACCAACTTGACAGTCAGACTCAATCTTAATAAAAGTATATCAAAGAGTTATATCTCAATTTCTCGACTCAATCAACAAGACAACAGGATACTACACACTTGATTCCCTTAGCTGATCTCACCCACAACTAAGAGTTGCTACGACCCAAAGTCGAAGACTTTAATAAACAAATCTGTATCACACAGAAAAGTCTACGGTAATAGATAAATCTGTCTCCCACAAAAAATACCTAAGAGTTTTTGTTCCGTCTTTTGATAAATCAAGGTGAACATGAACCAATTGATAACCCGGACTTATATTCCCGAAGAACATCCTAGAATTATCAATCACCTCACAATAATCTTAATCGACTAGCGAAAGAAGATATTGCGGAATCACAAACGATGAGACGAAGATGTTTGTGACTTCTTTTAATCTTGCCTATCGGAGCAATCAATCTCAAGCCAATCTTACGATTGTACTTAGTACGATAGAAACAACAAGATCAGATCACGAAACTACAAAGAAAATAGTTGGGCCTGGCTTCACAATCCCAATGAAGTCTTCAAGTCGTTAACCTACAGGGTCTCGGTAGAAACCTAAGGTTAAAGGAGAATCGACTCTAGCTTATACAACTAGTATCACATAGGAGATGTGGGGATTAGGTTTCCCAGTTGCTAGAGTTCTCCTTTATATAGTCTTTTAAATCAGGGTTTGCAATCTAAGTTACCTTGGTAACAAAGCATTCAAGATTCACTGTTAGATGAAAACCTGATTAGATTCAAGCTAATATCTTTCAACCGTTAGATCGAAACTTAGCTTGTTACATACAAATGAAATGCACGTTTATTTAGGTTTGTGTAACCGTATCCAAACATGTACACTTAGTTGGTTCAACAGTAGTTAACCAAATGGTTAGCCATATGAGCACTTTCATATCAACCATATTCTTCTTTACCATAACTAGTTCAAATGACTCAAATGAACTAGTTAGAGAGTTGTTCAATTGCTTAGATCTTATAGAAGTATACAAGACACAATCGAAGCAAAAATGATTTGATTCACTCGAATCGATTCATGAACTTTATAGCCACGGTTTGCAAATATGCATTCCTTAGTTTATGTAAGTTTAAGTTCACGAATAATAGTTTTTAGAAAATAACCAACCTAAGTACGCATATTGGTACGCGGACTTAAGTACCCGGAATAAGTTTGTTTTCAGTTCACAAACTACATCATATTTTCACGGGACGTGAACTTCCGATGGAGCGTGTACTGGTACACGGACTTTAGTTCTGGTTTTCCTGCGCAGCAAAGTGCGCATACTTTGGTTCAAGGAATAAGGACTTACACACGTATGAGTTATCACACAATGTTTATATCCAACCATGGTTATATATTCTAAACTCTCATTTCAATCATTGAAACATTCTTAGAGGACGTTATATAGTTGTTGTTCACAAACCATTTTTCGGCAAAGCAATATTCAAGTAATTGAAACTTAATATGACTTTCATCACTAGTAAAGATGAACTTGGCCAAAGCGAAAGCTTACCAACACATATTTCGAGAAATAGATAAGCGAGATAAACTCTGCTCGAAATAGCAAATATGTATAATCAAAGTCTATATAGCAATATGACTTTTGTCTCAAGATAGGAGATAGAGTAGATATACTTTTGAGTGATAGATAAGTTCAAGTCTCCATATACCTTTTAGTCGATGAAGTTTCACCAGTTCCTTAAGTAGTTCTTCGTCTTTATATGATGATCGCCATGGAGTCTAGAGCTCAACTACACTTTATATCCTCGTCCGAGACTTAGCTATAAGTAGACTAGAAATCAAGACTTATAGTTTTGATCACTAACATTGACAAACATGATTGAGATAGCAACGCATGCGAGTTCGACCGAGCAGTGCTCTAACAGTAAGCTATTAGTTCTTGGTGTTTTCTGGATACTTGTGTTGATCACACTTGTCCTTGTCAAAATAGGTTGAAAACCCATTTATACAAGTCATTAGAGGGCGCACCTTGATCTCGTAGGAAGTGGAGGCAGTTAAGTAGTGGAGAAGTGGGGTTATGTAAAAGGTGGTGACCGTCACGTTTCCATTATGAGGGAAGAGCGGTCAGCCCTTACACCCACTACTCTCTTACTACTATTAACCGTCTGCCTTTTCCTGACACTTTCTTGTAATGGGCGTGTTGCACGCCGCACGCCGAAAACCACCATACCAATACCCCGGTGAGCATCCCCCAGTTTGTGACATGTTTGATGTCTCGAGTAAATGGGTAAGTCGTGAGACTTACCGCTTAAAGCATTACATAGTGCTTTCAGGTCAAATAACAAAATTATTTGTGGAATCAATATTTATAAAATATCGTTTACAATTGATGCATATAAAGCATCGCTTTTAAACAAGCAACTGAAAGTAATCGATGTTTATGAAGCATCGTTATTCCAGAGCTCGTCTAAGTTAGTCGCGGAGCTTAATGTCTTAAAAGGAGCATTACCACCCTATTTCAGGGAGTTGGTAGGAGCTACGCGCGCATCCTGTGGCTTGGCCGATCGCTCCTCATGGAGGAGGGGTGGCCGGTGATCATGGCGTCACCCTGTTGGCCACTTGAAATTAAATCTAAGCCATCTGACTAGGCTAGCAAAGTTGGACGGATGAGATGATTTGCGGTAGTTATACATTGCCGCTGATTGAATTTTAGGGTTTAAAGCCGTGTGGCCAACCTACCTTTGGCCAAACGATTTGGGGTGTTTGTCGCTGATTTGGACAAGTCGATTGAGTACACACAAAGATGGGTTGCCGGCGAGCTTGCCAGAATCTCATTGGCCGCCTGAAATTAGATCTAGGTCGTCCGACTAAGCTAGCGAAGATGGACGTCTGTGATCGATTTGCGGTAGTTGTGTAATGCCGCTGACTCAATTTAGGGTTTAAAAAGCGCGCGATCACCCTACTTTGGGCAAGTGGTTTGACGCGCTCCTGGATTGCTATCTGTAGTTCGATCAATAAGGAATGGAGGCGAGTCACCGGTGATCATAACTGTACCTCTTTGATCGTTCGAAAGAAGATCTAAACCGTCCAACTAGGCTAGCTAAGTTGGTGGATGCGATGGTTTTGAGACCGTCATGGTCGGTCTTAGCTAGTTGAGCTTTTCTTTTGCAGCGCAACCAGCCTAGTTCACGCCAACGATCAAGGATGTTGCTGGTAGGCTAAGAGAATTTTGATTGGATGGGATGATGGTGGGTCTGCCGGTGGACACCATGGAGTTTGCCTAGTTCCACTAGGAATAGGTTAAGCTTGTTGAATTAGCCGGCCAAATCGTATGGTTGTGATTGTTTTAAGACTGACATGGACAGTCTAGGCTTATTTTTCTTAAGGAATTAAGCGTGTCGACACAAAATCTCTTTATCAGAGAGTGGTGTAACCTGTATGTTCCTGAGTATCTTCACGCAGATATCAAACTGACACTTCGGGAGATTCGTGCTACTCCGCTGCAAGTAAACATTAATCGTCATGTCATGCCAATATTGAGAGTTCAGCTGGGGAACATAGCATAGGAAAATACTAGGAAGGCCATGCATTAGTGAATAATACTGGTGCAAGATAAAATTTATAGAATATTTGGGATTGTTGCTACATGCACCATTCTGAGTAAATTTCATATACACAGATATATTGAATTGCTCAATACATATATGAGCGAAGAGGCTTAGGCACTCATCACTTTTAAATGGCTACATTTCATTAGTGAATAACGCAACTAGGAGCTTAAATACTCATTAGGCTCTATACTAGTGAACAATTCATCTAGGAGCTTGAGTTTCAATATAATATGAAGAGCGACATAGGCACTCATCAGATTTTGATATATTCTTCAAATTCCTTGCGGAATATAGACATATCAAGGTCTACTACTTCGATCTTCGGGTCGGGTAGGCGACTTTTTACGCCACCCTAAACTAAAAAACACTATCAACATTAAGTCCCCTACTTAGCACGTAACAGGGACATTGTTGCGGGGTAAGCACTAGATGGTGACAGACGAAAAACAAAACTAATAAGATGAAGTAGATAGATATTACTAGAGGGATATCGGTTGGTTTGAACTTCCTTTGCAGTCGTACTGGTGAAGCAGCTTTCAATCTAGGGCTACTAACAAATTACCGCTCTTGCTCATCAATGGTAGGAAAAAGAAAGTGGCATGTCCGGTCAAGACCTTGGAGCTCAACCAGATTCTCCTAATCCCATTCGTATGAGCGAAAGGAAGAAACCCTTTCCGGATTTGAAATTTCGTCGGGTATAAAGGAAGCTTATGCTCTTTCCTGTTTTGCACGAACATCAGGACCCAACTATCTTCATGTGCACCAACCAGCAGCAAGGTAAGTTCATCTCGTCTTCGTATTTTAAATGTGAGTGCAATATCCACGTTTAACTCGATGTGATTGACTTTCTTTGTTAGCGGAGGTAGAGCGAGTATCAACAACAACAAAGCAATCTCCAATGGTTATGATCAGCAGTAATGCGAGCAAGGAAAACTCAAGGCAGGTGCTCTTTTCTCTTTTCCACATGTAGGCACCCATCAGTAACTAGAAGTGTAAAAAAAAATTCTAGTTGGATAAAATGTCACCTGGGGATATTTCTACTGCTAAGCTAAGGGGGATTAATCATTCCAAAGACATGCCAAATATGGATGATGACTTCTTCGAAGTGTCATATACGACTGTTATGACTCATCTTAATCACGTGACGATTCTTCTTCCTGGACCAGAGGGTGTAGAAGCTGTACCATCGATCTTTTTTGGAATGTGTAATTCCTGTCTTCAGAAGAATGAGTATCCAACCTCTTCTGTGAATTTCAAAATTTGCCGAACTCCGTTGTGCTCGATTGCAAGAGGCCTTGACTTTAAGTTGTTCGGCGGGCGTATGAGTGGTATCCTCTAGATAAGGTGGAGGCAGTCCCCAAGAGAAATAGGTTTTGTCAGAGAGGATTGCAGGTGGCACTCGAGCAGCTACAATGATCTTCAATTCTTCGGATGTACGTGTATGTACATGTTTTGCTCTGTTTGACTGGCTGAATTATCTGGATAACTTTGAACTAATCTTGCTCAACTTCTTTCGTAGTTTTAGTGCTTTGAGAAGATGAACACCTTTGTTGGATTTGCGCTAGATGCATGTATTTGGGATGACGTTGTAGGAAGGACCGAGAGATAATCCAGGAATGAAGTCGACCGAAAATGTTGAGGATGTGAATGCGCCCTCGACCCTCAATTTGATGTTCCTCATATAAATCACGTGTTAATTAGGGGGTTCAGTGTGTCAGCGAAGTATGCTGAGTTGTATGCCCGAATATTGAAGAAGTATGGACACATTGCCATGACCAAATGTGTAGTATGATCAAGCATGATGCTTCTGAATGAGTGATCGAATATCAGGAGTATCCTCAAGACATGTGTGTAGACTTCGGTTTTAATGTTTCCTGGTTATGTGAAGGGATTTCCAAAATCCGAAATTTGCGAACTGAAATGGATAGGATTCCTTCCATGAATCTCATTAATCATAAATCGGAAATTGAGAAACTGTCTCAGGAGTTGAAGTTGAAGCAGGCTGCTCTTCGGGGTATGAAAAGTGTTTTCTATAAAAAAGATGAACTGTTACTGAATGATTTCCCTTGAATATCTTTATTTCCTTCCCAGGACTTTTCCCTTTAGGTATTTTGGAAAGACGGGACGTTCCTTTGTGGTTTGATTTGGTTTTGAACAGGTAGGCGGCTGCTCTTGCAGAATAGAGGTTTTTGTTTTGTGAAAGAAATGGTGTTTCACTGAAATCTTAACTATGAATGCAAATTGGTGCAAACATTTTGGATGAATTGTAAGCATTGTATGAAAACAAGGGAAATACTAGTGAAATGACAATATAACGTTTCAGGAACTGACGGGAGCTATCTAGTGTGTATTGATACTCCTCCCAGCTTGTCAGTACCAAG
Source organism: Papaver armeniacum (assembly GCA_023531295.1). Lineage (NCBI taxonomy): Eukaryota > Viridiplantae > Streptophyta > Magnoliopsida > Ranunculales > Papaveraceae > Papaver > Papaver armeniacum. Next base: position 153,693 of record JAJJWW010005596.1, on the reverse strand, counting down.
GAGTTTGCAATAGTTACCTTGTATAATTTCAGAAAATAGATAAGGCTCCTGCTACTTGACCTCCATACTTCTTATCCTCGATCGAGACTTCTTCTAAACATTTGATAAAATATTGACAGGGACCAGCTTCCTCTTCACATCGCCTAGTCGCAGTTGGGTTGATGATCGGATCAAGTCCCCAGTTCTTGATGAGCTGAGGATTAACCGACTGTAAAAGAGGTTGTTCGATAAGACTTACTCGTTCGTTGAGCCTCTGGATGTAAGATATGGCGCTTCTGGTCTTCCCTTCGTAGTCCATGCGTCAATTAACGCTTTTTTTCCAACTCTAAATATCTAAGATAAGCAGTGGTTAAGATTCCCCAACCGCTTATGCCAATCATGTCTTCCAGAAGAGATTTAGGCTTGGGGGAAACTTCATCGATCGAAGGTAGTCGCTTGCCCGATACAACACAATTTAGAGCGGCAAAGAAATCTTTTCGTTGTGCCTTGGAGAAATAGAGAATTTCACACACATGTTCTATGGTTGATTGTACAGTTTTGTAGACGGAGTCCCCAGAAAGCATGCAATAGCTTCTAATAGGAAGATGGTCTTTGTATACTCCTTTAGTGCCTAGTTGAAGTTCCCCTGAGTCGATCTTCTCCTGGAAGATGTGCTTCAATTTGTTGCAGTCACTTGTAGGATGGTTGACAAACCTATGTAAGCGGCAATACTTGGGATCTTCCATTTCTTGTTTGGTTGGAGGACGTCTGACACGGGGTAGCTTGAAGACGTCATCTTGTATCCAGACCTCCAAGAGTTCAATAACCTCTTCCACTGGAAAGGGAAAATCTGGGAATGGTGGAGTCTCATTTGACAAATGTGAAATGGGAGTCGGACGCTTAGATTGTTGGTAGTTGGTCCCCAGATGCTTTCTCTTTCCACCCTCACTAGTGATTAATTAGAGGTTGGATCTTTTATTGGAAGGACGCCTGCTTTCCTGAAAATCTTTACGAGCTTCTTCATTCTTTTCATCGCAAGGGCTCTGATGAGGACGTGATAAATTCCACGAGTCTTGTTTCTGAGTTTGAGGAAACATCTCTTGATCAGGGATATGAATCTTGAAAGAAGGACTACTACCATCAGTATTGATCCAAAATGAATTGTTGATAGCGCCTCCTCCAGAGTGAATACGTGTTGGCTCCTTTGATAGTTGATCCGTGAGGACTTTCAAAAGCATACTTCGTCCTGCGTCTTGACAATAGTAACTTGATTCCTGACGATATCATTCAGGATTTTCATCAAATCGTGAATAGTTGTTAAATATTGAGACTCCATAATCTCGACAAGGGTTTTGAATGAAATAATGGATTCAGGAATAACATGTGAAGTATTTTTGGAACTGGGAGAAGTAAAATTGGGATTGAGGGTTTCTGAACCATTCCTAAGATCAACTGTTAGAGCATAGCTCGGTTGAACCCACCAAGCGTTGGTATGTCAAGTTTGGTTGTCTTATTTTAGTGAACCAAAACTTATTTAAAAAGTCGCTTGATTATGTACTAGAGTCAACTTCGTATAGGTTAGCTTGAAAGTATTAGGATATGAGACATTACAAGTATTACGAAGACTTGAAGAAGTGAAGAAGTAAGGAGCTACAACGACAACATCATCCTTCCACTTGAGGTTAGTAATATTTGACTTCAACTATTTCATTCCCTAACGTATTTTCAAGTCGTGCATATTGAAAACATAAATGTGAAGCATGAATGATTACACTCTAGTTAGACGTAGTATTAAGGAATACAATACGAAGTATAACGTTTATCTTTTGAACTTCGTATATAAGACATCGACATAATTGTTTGAATGCTATTGTGATTATGTATGGATATGGAAACAATGTTTTACATTCGTTTAAAGGAAGTAAAATCATGAACTTGTTTTGTGAATCGAAAGGGAAATCGCTAGGCTTATTGGTATTTTTATTCATTGCATATCTTTTGAACTACCAATATGTGTGATTAGTATAACTGCTCATGACTTGTTTATGTTCTTGGTAAAACTATTCACAAGGCCTGACTTTTGTATGGGTATGACTTTTATTAGTGAAACTGATCTTAAGTAATCACCTGAGATGGTATGATCGATTTAGTGTTATTGGTATGACCAACTCTAGGCAAAGGGGAACCGATCCTAGTAAGAGGTGCAACCGATCACAAGAGGGGAATCGATCCTTGTAAGAGGTGCAACACATTTCTAGATATTGGGAACCGATCCTATGAACATGTGCAACACGTTTTTAGACATTGGGAACCGATCATATGGACATGTGCAACAAATACAAGTTAGATACCATATATATGTGGGAACCGATCCTAGTACCTAGTCAACCGAATTTTTGGAAAGCTAGTGTGACTAAATCCAGTACTCACATGGACGTAGAACTGAAACTTGTTTTGGTAGAACCGTGAAACCCATGATTGGTGATTGAGTGTTCTTAATCAATCACATAGTTCTTGGAAGTCAGATGAACCAATTCTAAACTTGTTTGGAAGTGTGGAAAATCGATTCCAAGATAGTAAATATGAAAGATGATTTACTAAGTTAAGATGTCGACATACTTTGAACATGTGCAGTAACGCTTATCTTTTATTGTTCAAAGATATTCCTTAATAGCCAAAGGAAAAATCCCGGATCGAAAAATAAGTTGAGAATCTTTTAATTATGGTTGTTAATTTTATTTTTGGAAAATTGAAAAATTAGTAATATGCATTTACTAGTTGGAGCTTTTCCAAGAGATTTTCGGTCAATATTTGGACAAAGCATTTCCAGGAATTATGGAAACCGAATTTGGAATATATTGCATATCTTGAGAATATTTTCGGTTTTGGAAATTCCTTGGTGTCCAAACTTCCTTGGTCTATAAATATCAAAGTTTGCATTTCTAGAAAACTAATCCTCAGAGCCAGCAAAACTACCTAGTTGTGTTGTTACAAGTGGATCCACGTATTCAGAGAGGAAAGTAACCTAATTTGGAGAAATCTCTTACGGCCACTCGGTTTAAAGACTTCTTTGGGATTGAGAAGCTCTATTAGTACCATTGGAGGGAAACTAGATAATTGCGGTTTATTATTAGTTTTCGATTGATTTAATTGAATAACGGTTGTTGTACTTTGATTGCACCTAGTTTGTTTATGCTTGAGAATCTTCTCTTCTGATATAAGATTCACTCAAACTAGATCGAAGTTTCGACGGGGATCTTTAGACTATTTGTAGATCTAAAGACGTCTTGTGATAATCCATTGTTAACAGACTCCGTTCTGTGCGTGATTGATCATAATAGATTCAAGTTGATTGTGTGCAGGTGTTTATTGAAGATCTAAGAAGATTTAAAGACGAAGAAGATTTCTGATTTGGGTTCATAATCTTTGGTGTGCACAAAAGAGGATCCAACTATAATCGGTTTATCCTTGTGGTAGATTGGATTGATTAGTTGAGTAGATCGACATCAATAAAATTCTTTGTGATTCAAAGAATTGATTGCAAAATCTATACAATTACTTTGGGAGTTGTCATTAAATAGATCTAAGGACCTGACAAAGGAGTTTATTGGGATAAACGGAAGAGCCTTTTGTCGAACTCACATCACTTGGTTGAAAAGAGTTGATACCAAACAGATTTGTTGTTCCTTTACTGTTTGGAATACGAACCAAAGGAATTGTTCCAAGTATGTGACTTATTACATGTTGGTGGCGTGGGAATATAGAAATAGGTGAACTATAGGTTTAGTTGCTTGGTTTCAACTATACGAAGTTGGTTTGATTTTGTATAACGGATTAATCCTGAGAGAATTCAATTCTGGACAAGGTCCCGGGGTTTTTCTGCATGTGCGGTTTCCTCGTTAACAAAATCTTGCTGTGTCATTTACTTTTATTTTCGCAATTATAATTGTTGTTAATATAATTTAAAGTAAATTACACAAACGTTAATTCCTATTTACTTGATAGTAATCCTATTGTGTTTGGTTAAGTCCGAACCTTTTATCAAGTTGTTGATGGTGGGTTTTCATTTGAGGTTAAATTTGTAAAAACCAGAAAAAATCATGCGCTGACATCTTGTAAAAGATAAAGCCATTTATAAGTGTTAGATACTCCCTCACTTAATTCACCAAGAATGGAGCATGTAGCAACAATCCCATTCTCCTCCGAGGTTGGAGCATGTTCTCTTCCCTTGAATTTCATATCATATTGTATTTCCGGTACTCATTATCGGTGTGGCATGACGGTGAGTGTTACTCTTATAGAGTAACACGAACCTCCAAGCACTATAATGAAACCATGTACGAAATACCCGTACAGTGACTCTCGGTGTGTTATACTAGCCCGAGCCCCTCTCGGTGTGTTATACTTTTCCCATTTCGGTCCGGATATGATCATCGATCATCCAACTCCATAAGCATGATTGGATGACCCCGGATCAATTCCATCACCCCCAAGCGGTAAATATAATGGTTAAAGTTCAAATTATGGACACCCTAAACGGCATATTACATGTGTCGCAAAAGTAACCATCCATCTTCGCAGTATAGATGGAGGGTGTAGATGTAGACTCAAAGGGCCCAGAGCATGTCAACACGATCACCGTGGGCCCGCCTACACATTTGACCAATAAAACCAACCATGGTTGGTCGTGACAAAATTGTCACCCAAACAAGAGATGGCGCACGGCTTTTGAAAGCCAAAATTAGGGGTTTCAAGCCATCACGCGCGTCCATCTTCTCCGGTGGAGGGTCAAGATTAAGCCGGTCATACCAAAATGACCACCGTTCTACCTCCTCATGTGTTCGGCAAGGCATATCATGCCCGGTTAATCCAAAACGTGCGTCCAAACTAGCATGGCCACGCCTCCCAAACCGCAACCGATCTCGACCACTGTTGTTTGGATGGCTCGGATCACGTTTTCATGGGATAATCGGTATAGGTGTGAGCACCACCTACCACCTACACGCTGGTATGATCGACCAAGACCGACCAAGATGGGTCGTCTTGAAATGCGTGCCCGAACTAGGGATGTCACGCGGTTTCCAACTCCTTTGCGGCAATGGATTTACCAACGAAAGCCGTCTCAACCACTCAACTCTACCCTGGTCAAATTGAGTGGCCTAGATCGCGCCTTCATGGGACAAAACAAGAGGTATGGACGTGCACACCGGCATGTTTGTCTACACACACATATTCGGTCCTCTCCAAATCCCTTTCCATGCTTGGTTTCGACCAAGTCAAGAGTGATGCTTGCGCCCTCTTCAAAAACCCTAATATTCATTAACGGTCGCAGATGAGTGTCTCAAAGATCATCTCATCCGTCCAACTTCACCGGTTTGGTTATACAACCCTCGGGAGTTATTTGGTTAGTGAGGCGTCATTACTCATCACTTTACCACACCATAATGCGCACTGATAAAATACACACGATACTTCATAAGTATCGACTTCCCGAATAACACAATATTCAATTCAAAGATTACATGCTATCTTTTGTGGATCCACGATCCACACATTCCAGACATCAATCATGTCACAACCGGGGGGATACATCTTTGGAGTATTGGTCGGCGGTTTATTTGGGAACGTGTTAGGAAGTCATGGACGGTTAGAGATGAACGTGGGCAAGGCTGGTCGTGTATCACCAACGCACAACTCCACTACTCCATCACTCCACTTTCTCCACTTCCCACGAGAGACGTGAATAAGGCTCAATGACTTGTATAAATAGGTTCTCCGCCCTATTTCAAATAACAACACAAGTCCAGACAAGACAGAAAACCAAGTGTTAATACAAAACGTATTCAAACACCCAGAGCTTACTCGCTAAGATCAACCCCATCTCCTTCACTTTGTGACCGAAACAAGTCCTGAATGGCCATTTCTTGGTTTAGGCCGACTTGCACATGATTGATCTCTCGAATCTACAAGCACTCACCGCAAAGTGCATTTGTTTAAGGTTTAAATTCATTCCTCATCCACACCCCAAATTACCAAATTCTACAGAGTAGTTTTCACCCATAAACAATTGGCGACCACGTTGGGAGATTAATCTCTCGGTTGTAAAGTCAATTTCTTCGAAATCCGATTCAATTTTATCAATTTCAAAAGGGTAGATCTTAGAATCAATTCAATCAACAATTCATTTCAAGATGGTGGAATTAAGGTGTCCGGATCGGCAATCAACTACGATGGGGCTAGTGTGGGTACCAATCCCGGTGTCGAAGTTTGTCGGTGGAGCTACCGTAGCCAACACATCTCGAGGAGCCGTTACCTCTATCACCAACACTAGCGGAGCAGGAGACATCCCCAGTAGGTGTAACACCCCCATCACCAGAGCGGAGCGGCGCAAAACCCGGCATCTCCTCAAGTGTAACACCTCCAGTGGTCACCAGAGCAACAACTTTCACTCCCCCATCAGGACGAGGAGCCGGAGGCACAAGAGGAGGACCACCGTCTATTACCGTTGCAGACTTGATGGAGAAACAAGAAGTTCTTGCTAAGACTCAAACAGATATGGCCGCAACTCAGAAGGAGGTACTCACTTTCCTCAAGACCTTGATATTGCCGCAGATTCACGTCAATCTTTGGAGCCAACAAGAGATGCCTTCAATTCACCGGAGCAAGCGTTTCCACTCGGACGAAGCTCGTGTTGCTCCTGAATGTTCAAGAGAAAGGGACCAGCCACCCAACTTCATCACACGTGAGGATCTAGAACGACTCCTTCAAAGCCGAGGCAAAGGAAATCTGACGGATGCACACCAACACCAACCTCCATACCCTCAAGATATGCAACGAATCCCTCTTCCAAGAGGTTACACCTCTCCCCGTTCTCCCTCTACGACGGTCAATGCTCGTGAACATGTCTCTCGATTCTTGGAATCCTTGGGGGAACATGAATACAATCATGTTCTGCGCCTGAAAGAATTCTAGAAATCACTTACGGGGAGGGCGTACACATGGTACAACAACATCGCGCCTAACAACATATCCAACTGGAGCGAGATGGTCAGTGCTTTCTACAGAAAGTATTTCTTCGTGTCTGAACAAATCACCTTTTCAGATCTAGGAAGAATTCTTCATGTGGAACAACGAGCATCCTAACGACTTCGTCAAAAGGTTCGAACTCAAGCGGGATTGTCATGACCCGAACGTCACCGAACGACAATTGGTGGAGTTGTGCATCAACGGGATGATACCCATATACCGCGCTGTTTAGAGAACCTGGGCTTTCAAACGTTCTCGAACTCCACGAGGCCGCAAAACGTTCAAAGAACAACCGCACCGGCACTTAAATAGGTGAACTATAGGTTTAGTTGCTTGGTTTCAACTATACTCAAATATGGAAGAACCAAAGCGACTTGGTTTGATTTTGTATAAATTCACCAAGAATGGAGCATGTAGCGGATTAATCCACGAACCTCCAAGCACTATAATGAAACCATGAGAGAATTCACCGACCCCGCATGGTCGGTCATTGGCCTAGCTTGCCAAGAAACCGTTCGCATTACAAGGTCCAAAGGGCCCCGAGCATGTCAACACGGTTTTTCCAACCATGGTTGCATGTTTCAAGCGGTTTCCTCGTTAACAAAATCTTCAACTTCGCCGACGATTTGGATGTCATTTACTTTTATTTTCGGACGTGCACAATTATAATTGTTGTTAATATAATTTAAAGTAAATTACACAAACGTTAATTCCTATTTACTTGATAGTAATCCTATTTTTGTGTTTGGTTCAATCATGTCACAAATCGGGGGAACCTTTATCAAGTAAACTTACTTAGAGATGAACGTTGTTGTATTGCCTCTTGTAAAATCTCCGCCCTATTTCAAACAACAACATCCAAGTGTTAATAGAAACACGATCAACCCCATCTCCTTCACTTTGACCGAAACAAGTCCTGAACGGCCATTTCTTGTTTAGGCCGGACTTGAACGGATTTTGTTTAAGGTTTAAATTCATTCCTCATCCACACCCCAAATTACAAATTCCATAGACAATCACTTTCGTTGTTGTATTGCCTCGAGAAAGGACTTATATGTGGAAAAGTTTTAGATTGAGGTATATTTGGGTACCCTCGTCTTTTCATCAACCATCTTGAAAATTTTAGGAAATCGAAAATGAAATTGAGAAATTGGCTTTGCAACCGAGAGATTAATCTCCCAATATGGTCGCCAGTTGTTTTGGGGTAAAAATGATTCTGCTGTTTTTGGTAAATTTGGGTGTGTTGATAAGAAACGAATTCAAACCCTAAACAAATGTACTGCACAGGAGTACTTTAGATTCGAGAGATTTCTCTGTAAGACTCTGGCCTAAACAAAGAAATGGTCGTTCCAGATTTAATTCGGTCACAAAGTGAAGGAGAAGAGTTGATCTTAGGGAGGGAAGCGAAGAAGGTGTTGAGATCATAATGTTGAATTACGAAGGTGTGTCTGTTTTATGACTTGTATCAGAATGTGGATCTGGCTTGCAGAATGTAAGCTATCAGTTCTTGGTGTTTTCTAGATACTTGTGTTGATCACACTTGTCCTTGTCGAAATAGGTTGAATACCCATTTATACAAGTCATTAGCGGGCGCACCTTGATCTCGTAGGAAGTGGAGGCAGTTAAGTAGTGGAGAAGTGGGGTTGTGTAAAAGGTGGTGACTGTCACGTTTCCATTATGAGGGAAGAGCGGTCAGCCCTTACACCCACTACTCTCTTACTGTTATTAACCGTCCGCCTTTTCCTGACACTTTCTCGTAATGGGCGTGTTGCACGCCGCACGCCGTAAACCACCAGACCAATACCCCGGTGAGTATCCCCCAGTTTGTGACATGTTTGATGTCTCGAGTTTAAAGCAGCATATAGTGCTTTCAGGTCAAATAACAAAATTATTTGTGGAATCAATATTTATAAAACATCGTTTATAATCGATGCATATAAAGCATCGCTTTTAAACAAGCAGCTGAAAATAATCGATGTTTATGAAGCATCGTTGTTCCAGAGCTCGTCTAAGTTAGTCACGGAGCTTAATGTCTTAAAAGGAGCATGACCACCCTATTTCAGGGAGTTGGTAGGAGCTACGCGCGCATCCTGTGGCTTGGCCGATCGCTCCTCATGGAGGAGGGGTGGCCGGTGATCATGGCGTCACCCTGTTGGCCACTTGAAATTAAATCTAAGCCATCTGACTAGGCTAACTGTAGATGGTGGATTTTCGACAAAGGCTAAAATCGTAAAACCATAAGTGTACATATTCCTGATCCAGCAATCACATAAGTATTGAGGCTCATGTCTCTCATTGAAGCATGAAAGCTCATGCCACTAGAATCTCTGACTGAGTATATTGTCTCTCGCAGTATACGTGAATATGCAGTCTCTCAACTGAGGCAACGCCATATCTCATGAATACTGAGCAATTTCAGTAATTATTTCTATATAGAATCGAATGATTGGACGGCTCCTAGACAGCTTTCCTGGTAGTATAGAGCGATAACGTCTTCAAGATGCAACAATGTTATCCCTGACTATATGGAAGGAATATGACGCTTCAACAAGCTCATATAGCTCAATTCTTGAATAATTAATGCTCCTAGACAATGTACTAGTATAGAGCCATCAATTAATTATTTCTAGTCATTAGATTCATTAACGGAGTCCCTAGAAAATATTCTACGTTCTTCATAATATTTCATTACTTCAATTCATGGCTCTTCCCAGCAGAATTTCATGGGTTAGTAATAAATATTCAACGTGTGGGCATCTGAGCCACTATAGAGTAATCCCCGACCAAAATGGTGCAAGTCTACTCAACAATAATGCACTAACGAGCACTTGAATGCACGAATGAGCATTCAAAAATACGAAGGAACGATGAACCTATGCAAAATAGGAAGAAAAATAATAATAATAACATATTAGCTAAGGTGCTAGGGGACTGGGCCCACCGACCGGCCAGTCATGTCGTGGTCGGTCCCACTCCTGATTCTTTATTTTATCACATTTTATTATTTTTCCTTGATCTCATGAAAATCCCTTCATTTGAACAAAACTCCTTCGTTTTAAGGAAACTCCTCAGTTTCATGGTGTTTCCTTTGTATCAAGGAAATAATATAAAATTAGGAAAAATGTCACGGGACCGGGTTCACTAGCCGGCCGGTCATGCCCTAGTTGTGTCCGGTCCCACACCTTGCGTTCCTTATTATTTTATTCTTATTATTTCCTTCATCCCATGAAATTCCTCAATTTCATGATATTTTCTTCACACCAAGGAAAAGTTATAAAATTAGGGAAAGTTCACGGGACCGGGCCACTAGCCGGCCGACCATGCCCTAGTCGTGGCCAGTCCCACATGCCTTTTATTTTATTATTGTTATTATTATTGTTTCCTTCACTTTAAGGAAACTCCTTTATTTCAACAAACTCCTTGATTTCATGATATTTCCTTCAAATCATGAAGATAATACAAAATTATGAAAAGTGCCATGGGACCCGGCTTATTGGACGGCCGGCCATGTCTTAGCCATATCCGGTCCCACATTTTATGATTCCTTATTTTATTATTGTTTCCTTCATCTTATGAAGTTCCTCAGTTTGAGCAAAAACCTTGATTTCTTCATATTTTCTCAAATGTTGCTCAAACGCACATCAGAAAATATCAAAATTCTCAGGACTGAGACACGAACACTTTGTTGACATGGGCATATTACCTTAATCGACCAAGGTTGGCCTTTTGGCTTGCAAGAAGCCGGTCCCACGCATTCTCACCATTTTGACCTAATTTGTTCACATTATGTTTAAAACTCTTCCAAACAATTTGGAATTTCACAAAACGATCGTCAGTCGATCCCATGACCAACCAGGGCCGGTTCCATGACCCCTTGGTCGGTCCCTCATTTTTTGATAATAAAGTTTTATTATCTAACGCTCAGACGAGCACTATTTTTTTTAATAAATGATTAAACCAGCATTTAATCATCCTTTCACCAACTGGTCTTCAAGAGACTTTGGTATTTGCTCACTCGAGCATCTGGGAACTACATGGTCGACCCATCATCCCATGTAGCCAGTCCCTCCTTCACTCCGTGGTTGATTTTCAATAAATCATCAATTGATCAGCAATTGATCGAAATTAGGGTTTCGAATCCAAGGTTCATAATTCCATATTCAAGCACTAATAATTTTATGTTGATCCCATAATCAACACTTTAATTATTATACTCAGTTCAGTTGCCAGTATTTTAAATTAATATTTTATTTGGTCCTGCTACCAATAATTCATCAAACGAGCAATATTTGCTCACATGAGCAATATTTGCTCAGACTAAGGAATATTGGTTCAACTATCAATATACAACAATTCATCAAATGAGCAATATTTGCTCACCTTAACTATACAATTATACCTCTGTCTCAACAGACGCTTTCAATTCATGAGTCCTAGAACATTTGTAAATCATGTTCAACTCAGCAATACAAAGACTCATCGTCTCATCAAGTCAACAACTGACTAACTAAAATCACGAGACATAAATCGTGTCATATGGGGATATTAACTAGGGTTTTGGTTTGGTGGCCTACGACACACGTGTTCATACACGATGAGAATGTGAGCAAGTCGTGCAAACAGTTAGAGGAGTTAGCAAAGTAGTGGGTGGAAAATCAACCAAGTCTCCGCACGACGAGGAACTGGTTTTAACAAGATTTCCACTTCCCCACTCTTTGACTCCAGCAACTGTCACACTTCATGGGATCAAGGTGTTTACGATTCTTGCAATATAAATAAGTCTCTGAATCATGATTGAAATAACAAACGACAAGAGATTAAGAACTCGACGTATGAGCAATTACTCTCAACAGAGCAAAATTCAATCAATCAGAACTTATCTTATTTCTTCACGCAGAATACACAACACACCTATAATCTTCGATCATCATTGATTTCACACATTTCTCAGCTTCCCTCCTACAGATCGACCCATCCTCTCTTGTGACCGAATTAACTCTGGAACGGCCATTGTCTTGGTTTAGGCCGGAGTCCTACATATTGATCTCTCGAATTCAAAGCGCTTCCTTTTTGCAGTGCATCTGTGTGAGGTTAGACAGTCCACTCGATTCAAGGCATTTCCTCCGCACGGTCGTCTCCTCAATTCCTTAAAAACCAGCAACTCGTTTTTCCCCATCTACGGATTAGCGACCACAGTGGGAGATCATTCTCTCGGTTGCAATCCAATTCTCACAAAAGATGGCCGGTCTTAGGTCTGGTTTAGTTACCAACTCGGGTTCAACACCCGACACTAACATTGCAAGCTCTAGTGGTACCGATAATACCACTCCTCCGGCGCAACCTGCCAATACTACTCCTCTGAATACTGGTTCTCCAGTGATCACTCCTGCAAGCGATGGTACTGACGCCATCAACAATCCTCTCTTCGGCCGGTCTCCTGAAGAAATCAGAGAAAATCCGCCTACTATAGGTGATATCATGAAGGTGCAAGAGACTCTTTCCAAGAATCAAGTTGACATGGCTTCCACTCAGAAGGAATTATGCAATTATCTCAAGAATCTTACATACAAGATGTCAGAGAAAACTCAGGAGAAAGGAAAAGCTAAAGAAACATCTTCAGACGCTGATCCTGAAGTTACTCCAATCCATGTAGTAGATGATGAGGAAGTTCCTAAGGCTACAGACAATCCACCGGCGAAAGAACCGTCCAGTTTTATCACTTGTGAAGACCTGGAACGCCTTTTGGAGGATCGTGGAAAAGATAAGACGCCCTCTGTCCACCATCACCAACCTCCATACCCTGCTGCTACGCAAAGGATTCCTCTGCCAAAAGGTTATACCTCTCCAACATTCACCCTTTATGATGGAACAGGCAATGCTCGAGAACATGTTTCTCGATTTCTGAAAGCATTGGGTGAACATGAGCACAACCATGTTGGCCGTCTGAAGGAATTTTCAAAGTCTCTGAAAGGCATGGCATATACCTTGTATAACAACATCGCACCAGGAAGTATCACAAGTTGGGGAGAAATGATTAATGCTTTCTACAGAAAATATTTCTTCATTTCAGAGCAAATCACCCTCTCTAATATTGGAAGGATGTTTCAAAGGAGCAATGAACATCCCAATGATTATGTAAAAAGGTTCAGAGTTCAAGCTTTGGACTGTCATGATCCAAATGTCACAGAACAACAACTCGTGGACTTGTGCATCAATGGAATGATTCCAGTCTACAGGGCTTTACTAGAAAATTTCAGGTTCCAGACTTTCTCAGAACTTTATGAAGCGGCTAAGAGATCAGCAACCACTGCACCTGCTTTACTAGAGAGAGCTAAAACTAAAAAATCTGAAAAACCACGAGCAACAATACAACCTCCAGCCTTCCACAGATGTTGTTGCAGAAGGGAGAAAATGAAAAAGTCGAGCCGCAGCGCAAGCATACTTCTCCGACCCCTTCGAAAGCACAAAGGAAGGATAATCAAACTCGAGATGCACCAGCTCCTACCCAACACACAGGAGCTGGTCAAGAAGCACCTGATTTCCCTTTTCCCATTGAAGAGGTGATTGAATTATTAGATGTCTGGGTTCAAGATGGTGCAATCAAGTTACCATATGTCAAGAAAGAACCAACTGAAGTAGACATGGAAAATCCTTGTTACTCGCTTTCACAGATTCGTTAATCATCCCAAAAAGGATTGTAGAATCTTGAAGCGCATATTCCAAGAAAAGGTCCAATCGGGAGAATTTAACTTGGGAACTGAAGGAGAACACAGAGACCCTCTCTCGATCAGAACCTTCACTCTCTCCGAGCCACTTGTCAAAGAAGCAGTTCAATCCTTAATCGAACATGTTTGTGAATTGCTGTACTTATCAAAGGCTCAAAGGAAAGATATGTTTACTGCATTGAATCACATCGTGTCAGGATAGCGTTTATTGATTCAGGAGACGCTCCCTGAGCCTAGTAATGGACAAAGAAATGTACGACTGGGGACTTCTCACCACAGTCCATCTCAAAGGAAACGAGTTCAAACGAGCGTTGATTGACGTTGGCACTGCTATCAATGTTATCCCTCTGAAAACTCCCAGAGCTGCTGGTATTACGCGACAAGAAGCCATTCATGCTCCGGTCTCAATCATGGATCATGAAGGGACACCCAGAGATTCTTATGGCTACATTACTCTCAAGATGAAGATAAACTTAGCATGGACAGAAACAAAATTTCACATAATCCGAGAAGATCCAGGATATGACATGATTCTTGGACGCACATGGATTCATGCTGAAAGGATAACTCCAACATCTTCAATTGCACATCTCTCTGTTTAGGAAAGATCTGATTCAGAAGAAATAGAGGATACTACATTGCTCGAGTATCTCAAGGAAATCAAAACCTTGACGGAGCTGACACAAAAGCCTAAAGAAAATGCAAATGCTTTCATCAAAAGGTTTCACACTCAGGCAAGTCTTATTCCTCCTCATGTGTCCATATTATCAATTTTCAAGCATGCTGCTTTGGTTCGAGGACTTTACTCCACCAACAACTTAGCAATTGCAAAATGCTATGAATGGATAACCTCACCTCAGCAATATTTCACCAAGTGGTTGGACGCATAACCTCTCCGAGTTGAGCACCTCACTAATACAATCATTGCTGAAATTATGGCTGAACACGACAAGCAGTATCCTAGATACTCACCCCTCCGCAAATGTCCATATATACCACAAGATTGGAAGGATTCGACAACATGGAATCCCACTGCACGAGGAGTTCCAAACCAACAAAAGACATTCAGAGCGCGGACAATCAAGTCTAAAAAGTTCCAGGAAGGAGATTTAGTTCTCAAAGCAACTAAGCGTAACTTTCATTATGCAAAGAACTCCAACTGGGAAGGACCTTTTATGATCTCTAAGTATGTTGCTGGTGGATACTACAGATTGATCAACATGGATGGCAAAGCTAATGTGGCCGTAATACACGAAACATGGCTCAAAGCATTCGACGCCTAAGATATGGGATTTTTGAGGTATTTGGGTTCAAGGCATGAACTCCCAAAATACCCGAATTTGGCATTTAGGATTTTCTTTCACTGTATTTCAATTTCCTCCAAAATGTTTGCAATACTTGCATTCAATAATTTAAGTTCATCAATTTATCAAAATTCAGTTTACTTAAAGAAAATCTCTATCAAATCCAAAGAAAATCCTCAATCATCTACTTATCCAAAACCAATCAAAACCAAAAAATAAATAAAACCTCACATCTCTCAGAAGTTCAGAAGTTCAAGAGATTATGGAAAGAAAATCAAAGAAAATCAGCAAAGTAAGATTTTCGCTCCTCTGCATCCTTCAAGACTTGTAAAGCCGCCTTCTCCATATTCAGCTCCTCAGTCAATCTAGCAATCTTGTCTTCCTTCTCCATCACAACATCATAGGGAAAGGGTATGTTATTCTCGCATGAGTCCTTGATAGCATTTATCTTCTTACGAAGCCACTTCACGTTGAAGCCAAGTCTCTCAGAATTCTCCAAGTTGAAATCCCAATCAAATAGTACATCTGGAGTAACAATATTTCTAGCTCTGGTGCATATATCATTTATAACACGCAAGATAACACCTACTTGCATTGTTAAAGAATAAGCACACTTAGGGTCTCTGTCAAGGATGATGTGACCAAACTTCCTCCATATCTTCTCGTACAAGCCTGCATATCCAATAGGAACGTTGAATCCGCCAACTAGTTCGTGATATGGGAGTGATGCGCAAAATGGAGGATCAAAAGAAACTCCTGCACTTGGATATTCATGCACCACTATACGATTTTCAATTATCGGAGCAACTTCTACAGTCACGGCAACAGTTTCTTTAGTCTCTTCTACTCGTGGCTCGATTTCTTCCATCACTGAAGCAACAACAATTGAAGTCTCGGTCTCTTTAACAATTTCAGCAACAACTCCCTCACGGCTTTGAAGTGCAGAGATGTTAGTCTCTTTATCAATAACCCCAGGGTTGCTCGAGTTATCATTATTGGTTCCTTCATTCTCAACTTCGGCATTTGGCACCTAATACAAAGATTACATGAGATTAGAACTATCCAAGCATGAGACCAAGGGAAATCATAAAATCTAGCATGTAAGTGAACTAATACTATTTAAGTTCTTTACTATACATGCAAGACATGAGCAAATAGCGTGGAAGTCATAAAAACACGTTTTACAACAAGCTCATCTGAAGAGATTTTACACTGCCCTGCATGAGACGACGAACTAGGAGCAATTAGTGAAGAATCTAAGGTTGAGTTATATACTATTATCTTCGTATGGATTTTATCTACAACATATCAAAATTTCATAGCAATTGGATAAACGGGTAAAGAGATGTGGCCAAAACATTGGACCACATGACAACTCAAAATTTTCTGGAAGTCTCCTAAAAGTTTACTGTTTTGTCAATTTCGACCTCTAAACATACTCAAAACTTAAAAATATTATTAAATAAGCTTGGAAATTTCCTGGGCATAAGAAAACTGGGGTGGACCGTAAAAATCCGACATCGAACGAAGATTCTACAGCGTTTTTACTAAAAGACTGAATTCTGGATTTTCTGGTGACGTATTTCGGCAAAATTTTTCATATATTCGCATGGATTATCATTCGTTCATTCACAAATCAACAAGATTATGCTCCCATGAATAAAATACAAGAGGAATACTTACTTGGGTGGTCTCTGAAGTGTTCAAAGAACCAGAATTGCCCGTATCAGCATCAATAGCATCATTGCTTTCATTCGGTCTTGAATTATGGGAATTTTCTTCATCACCATCATCCGAAGATGAAAGAGCATCACCGGTACTCTCCACTTCCATGGCGACATCCTCCTGGATACATTCATGACAATTAAAATCTTATTCACAAAGATTGTAGCTAAATGTGCGAAGAGATACTAACATCGACTTCTTCTTCGGCACTTGATTCAGAAATTGTTTGCCCAGCAACAGAGAATTGAAGACCATCGATACTTGACGGGGTAAAGTTCTGTAACGGAGTAACAAACATTGGTTTTGTGATCCTAATTACACGGATGAGAATAAGTCGTGGTGAAAGAAATATTGACAACTCACCAAAGAAATCACTGGGGACTTTATGTTGTTAGGCAACATCTTATAATTCTTGATCCTTCCTTCTCCACCGTGAACAATTGCTTCTGTTTCCGAGAAGTCTACATCAATTCGAGGTCTCACGATATGACCGTCCTGTAAAAATTGATGAAACAATCAAGATACAATTATCATGTTCTTATGAAGATTATAAGAAGGATACATACTTGTGGACACCCTGGAGATGTCTTCCGTTTATCGCATGATAAATACTTCAGTCTTGGACGAGTAGAAATCATCTCAGCAGAGGGAGGAACTTTCACCAAAGGTTGACCAACCATCACGTAATCATATAAACGTTCGAATTGCTGATTCCAAAATTTTATGTAACCAGGAGTTACATACGTAATTCGTTCAGAACAGGGGAACCAATAATCGCTTCCTTCCACATGAGTACAATCTAAACGGGTCTTAATTTGCTCAACCGACGACTTTTTCCTTCGAAAAGTTGGAACACACTGATCCATGCCCATTTGTCGAGCTGCTCGATCAATGTTATATTCTTCTACTGAAAAGTCTCCATATGTTGCTGATACTAAGTAACCAGGAGTGCAACTCAGCATAAAAGATCTCTCACCATCGCTTCGATCTGCACCAGATTTCAAGGTAGCACTTTTCTCAGTATTGAAGGTTGTCAATTGAGAAATATAAGGAGGAATCGACACCCATGGACGAAAGTTAAACTCAGACTCCTTGTCTAACACATCAACAAGACGCGGCTTAACTCGGGGCTGCTTTGTTGACCAACGCATGATCCTGGCATTATCCTTCTCAGAGAAAACGTGTCGAGCATCAGCGTTCGGTCCTTGTAAGATAGTACGAGGAATGGGTGCATAATTCTTGAAATTTTCCCACATCAAGGCTTGGAGAAACATCGTATTGGCATAGCATTCAATCTTCATAAAGCTATTAGAAATGCTGGAATCTATAACCAAGGAGTCTAAGTTGGAGTACAAAGAACCTAAGAATAGACTGCCGATCGGAAGTTGCTCACCTTGGGCCATCTTGATAGCAAAAGGAATCACAAGCAGCTTCAACAAATTTCCACTATCTTCAAATACGTCTCTGGACAGCCATAAACATAAGAAAGCAGCAATAGATAACATACCGTCAACGGGATTGTCAGGAGCCTCATCTCTTGGCCACCAGTGTGTTAACCAGTGAGCATAACATCATTTACTGGATACTTTATTAATCTGTCCAAATATTGGAGATTGCTTTCTCCTCTGCTGAAAGAATTTCAGGAAGATTGCCTGTGACCGGAATATGCAACAAAGCAACCACTTCCTCTAAGGTGATAGTAAACTCTCCCCAGCTGCATATGAAAGTGTGAGTTGGAATACACCAACGAGCAAGCAGAGCCACTATACCTCGCACATCGTGAAAAATGAACAAGTCTCCAGTTGCTTGAATAGCCCTTGTTATCTGTGCACGATCCAAAGATGGGCTCGAACACGAGGAAAACCCAAAGATATGCCTTGCCCATCCGAATTTTTTTCCAAAGGTCGTCGATGTAGTAGCGGATTTCCCACACTACACCCTTACTCAGAAAGCTTAAATTCTATGATTGAACAATTCGAGACTCACTCGACCCTTTAAAATTTCCTCGTTCGAGATTCAATCTCGAATCGAATGGCCGCCCGAGGAGTCACCAATTTCTTCCTCTTTTTCCTGAAACATTTCTAGGATTTATCAAGAAGACGAAATCTTTGGAGTCTTGAAACGTTTTTAGGTTCATGTGAGCCACGTTTTCTTTTTCCCTCCTTTTAAGAACTCATCATCTCGTATTTAGGATATTCCTTCTTTTGATCCCAGTGTGTGTTTCTTCTTCTCCTTCTTCAATTAAAGTCTCGTCCATGCATGTATCATCTCTGGAGGCATCATTACCTTGGGAATCGACATTCTTGCGAAGTAGTTGTAACATTCACACAACACTCTACTTTTGTAATTTTCTTTTCAATATATAAATTCTATGATTGAAGCAAAAAATTTCCTCGTTCGAGATAGAATCGAATGGCCGCCCGAGGAGTCACCAATTTCTTCTGATTAACATTTCTAGGATTTATCAGAAGACGAAATGCTGGAGTCTTGAAACGTTTTTTAGGTTCATGTGAGCCACGAAGAACTCATCATCTGTATTTAGGATATTCCTGATCCCAGGTGTGTTTCTTCTTTTCCTTCTTCAATTAAAGTCTCGTCCATGCATGTATCATCTCTGGAGGCATCATTACCTTGGGAATCAGACATTCTTGCGAAGTAGTTGTAACATTCACACAACACTCTACTTCAGTATATCATCCATACAAGATGCAAACTTCAACAAAACAATGGAATCATGCAACTGGATGGCAAAAAATGCTCAACCAATGTCTACCAAAATGGCAATTCTTAACTCTTACATGTTTACAATTCAACTAACAGTAGTGATTGTGATAAAAGAGTTGACACTTCAAAACTTGCTTGTTTCTTTGAACCTGCAAAAATGAACAAAACTTTGATTTTCAAAAAAAATCGAAACCTGAATTTCATAAAATCATGAACATATTTTTTCCGCTGTGTGAACATTCACCACTGAGTTATGAAAAGACTCATACCAAGGCAATATTTCATCATAAATAATTATCTACTTTTAATGATTATTCAAAATCGAAATTTGATTTTTAACAAAATAATATATATATAAACGTGATTTACTCACGTAAAAAAAATGTATATACTGCATTTTGGACATGAGAAAAACTCACGTAAAAAACAAAAAAAAAATCGTGAACATGTCACGGTTTTTATAAAAAAAAAAAAAAATCTTTTTCCTTCGTACGATCGTCCGTCTTTGAAACGAAGGTTTATTCCGATATTGTGAAAATTCACACCTTTTAAGATAAAGTTTTGGTTTTCATGAAAACTCATAGACAAAATTTTATCACTAGACACATGTCTATATATAAAAAAAAAAAATCTCTCCTAAGTCAGGGATTATTGCTAGTTTCTTAAACTAACGATCGAACGAATGTACGTTTCTAAAGCAAGGGTTTTCTACAAAACTCACGCATATATATGCACGTATATATATAATTTTAAACATGAACAACTCATGAAACAACAACAAAAAAAAAATATTTGCTTACCTGGTCGGTGGTAGGAATATGGCCGGACGGTGGTAGCGTCGGTCGGCGGCAACAGTCGACCATGGCGAGCTCCGACAAAATTCCTTTCTGCTGCTGACGTGAAGATGATGAAGAGATGAAGGTGATGGTCGTGTGGAGGAGAAATAATAAAAAAAAAAGGGGTGTTTATTCCTTTTATATCAAATTTTATTTCCAAAACCTAACTTCACAAGGATTTCCTTTTTGTGCCCGGACCCGTGAATCCTGAATCGACCAAGGTTCCATCACCAAATCATCGGTGCTACAACAATTTGCGCTCGTTAGATGATGCTCTATCGTGCCATTGGGATCTTCGTTCAAGCCATGGCTCGCTCATGCAATCGAAAATCCGGTAACATTCTTTCTTACGACTAAGTTCAATTACTTATTTTCGTTTATGACTAGAAAATCACCATCCAGTGCTGACTGAGGAACATGAATGTCCCTCACTAAGTAGGGGACTTAATGTAGATGGTGGATTTTCGACAAAGGCTAAAATCGTAAAACCATAATTGTACATATTCCTGATCCAGCAATCAGGTGAGTATTGAGGCTCATGTCTCTCATTGAAGCATGAAAGCTCATGCCACAAGAATCTCTGACTGAGTATATTGTCTCTCACAGCATACGTGAATATGCAGTCTCACACTGAGGCAACGACATATCTCATGATTACTGAGAAATTTCAGTAATTATTTCTATATTGAATCGAACGATTGGACGGCTCGTAGACAGCTTGCCTGCTAGTATAGAGTGATAACGTCTTCAGGATGCAACAATGTTTTCCCTGACTATATGGAAGGAATATGACGCTTCAAAAAGCTCATATCGCTCGATTCTTGAATAATTAATGCTCCTAGACATTGTACTAGTATAGAGCCATCAATTAATTATTTCTAGTCATTAGATTCATTAACTGAATCCCTAGAAAATATTCTACGTTCTTCATAATATTTCATTACTTCAATTCATGGCTCTTCCCAGCAATATTCAACGTGTGGGCATCTGAGCCATTATCGAGTAAGCCCCGACCAAAATGGTGCAAGTGTACTCAACAATAATGCACTAACGAGCACTTGAATGCACGAACGAGCATTCAAAAATACGAAGGAACGATGAACCTATGCAAAATACGAAGAAAAATAATAATAATAAAATAAAATATTAGCTAAGGTGCTAGGGGACTGGGCCCACCGGCCGGCCAGTTATGTTGTGGCCGGTCCCACGCCTGATTCTTTATTTTATCATATTTTATTATTTTTCCTTGATCTCACGAAAATCCCTTCATTTGAACAAAACTCTTTCGTTTTAAGGAAACTCCTCAGTTTCATGGTGTTTCCTTTGTATCAAGGAAATAATATAAAATTAGGAAAAGTGTCACGTGACCGGGTTCACTAGCCGGTCGGTCATGCCCTAGTTGTGGCCGGTCCCACACCTTGCGTTCCTTATTATTTTATTCTTATTATTTCCTTCATCCCATGAAATTCCTCAATTTCATGATATTTCATTCACACCAAGGAAAAGATATAAAATTAGGGAAAGTTCACGGGACCGGGCCACTAGCCGGACGACCATGCCCTAGCCGTGGCCGGTACCACACGCCCTTTATTTTATTATTGTTTCCTTCATCTCATGGAAACTCCTTCACTTTAAGGAAACTCATTTATTTCAACAAACTCCTTGATTTCATGATATTTCCTTCAAATCATGAAAATAATACAAAATTAGGAAAAGTGCCATGGGATTGGGCTTATTGGCCGGCCGGCCATGCCTTAGCCATATCCGATCCCACACTTTATGATTCCTTATTTTATTATTGTTTCCTTCATCTTATGAAGTTCCTCAGTTTGAGCAAAAACCTTGATTTCTTCATATTTTCTCAAATGTTGGTCAAATGCGCATCAGAAAATATCAAAATTCTCAGGACTGAGACACGAACACTTTGGTGACATGGGCATATTACCTTGACCGACCAAGGTTGGCCTTTTGGCTTGCAAGAAGCCGGTCCCATGTATTCTCACCATTTTGACCTAATTTGTTCACATTAGGTTTAAAACTCTTCCAAACAATTTGGAATTTCACAAAACGATCGTCAGTCGATCCCATGACCAACCAGGGCCGATTCCATGACCCCTTAGTCGGTCCCTCATTTTTTGATAATAAAGTTTTATTATCTAACGCTCGACGAGCACTATTTTTTTAATAAATGATTAAACCAGCATTTAATCATCCTTTCACCAACTGGTCTTCAAGAGACTTTGATATTTGCTCACTCGAGCATCTGGGCGCTACATGGTCGACCCATCATCCCATGTAGCCGGTCCCTCCTTCACTCCGTGGTTGATTTTCAATAAATCATCAATTGCAAGGTTCATAACTCCAGATTCAAGCACTAATAATTTTATGTTGATCCCATAATCAACACTTTAATTATTATACTCGGTTCAGTTGCCAGTATTTTAAATTAATATTTTATTTGGTCTTGCTACCAATAATTCATCAAACGAGCAACATTTGCTCAGATGAGCAATATTTGCTCAGACTAAGAAATATTAGTTCAACTATCAATATTCAATAATTCATCAAATGAGCAATATTTGCTCACCTTAACTATACAATTATACCTCTGTCTCAACAGACGCTTTCAATTCATGAGTCCTATAACATTTGTAAATCATGTTCAACTCAGCAATACAAAGACTCATCGTCTCATCAAGTCACCAACTGACTAACTAAAATCACGAGACATCAATCGTGTCACATGGGGGATATTAACTAGGGTTTTGGTCTGGTGGCCTACGGCACACGTGTTCATACACGATGAGAATGTGAGCAAGTCGTGCAAACAGTTAGAGGAGTTATCAAAGTAGTGGGTGGACAATCAACCAAGTCTCCGCATGATGAGCAACTGGTTTTAACACGATTTCCACTTCCCCACTCTTTGACTCCAGCAACTGTCACACTTCATGGGATCAAGGTGTTTACAATTCTTGCAATATAAATAAGTCTCTGAATCATGATTGAAATAACAAACAACAAGAGATTAAGAACTCGACGTTTGAGCAATTACTCTCAACAGAGCAAAATTCAATCAATCAGAACTTATCTTATTTCTTCACGCATAATACACAACACACCTATAATATTCGATCACCATTGATCTCACACATTTCTCAGCTTCCCTCCTATAGATCGACCCATCCTCTCTTATGACCGAATTGACTCTGGAACGACCATTGTATTGGTTTAGGCCAGAGTCCTACAGATTGATCTCTCGAATTCAAAGCATTCCCTCTTTGCAGTGCATCTGTGTGAGGTTAGACAGTTCGCTCGGTTCAAGGAGTTTCCTCCGCACGGTCGTCTCCTCAATTCCTTAAAAACCAGCAACTCGTTTTACCCCATCTACACAAGCAAAGTTGGACGGATGAGATGATTTGCGGCAGTTGTACATTGTCGCTGATTGAATTTTAGGGTTTAAAGCCGTGTGGCCAAACAATTTGGGGTGTTTGTCGCTGATTTGGATAAGTCGATTGAGTACACACAAAGATGGGTTGCCGGCGAGCTTGCCAGCATCTCATTGGCCGCCTGAAATTAGATCTAGGTCGTCCGACTAGGCTGGCGAAGATAGACTACCGTGATGCCGCTGACTCAATTTAGGGTTTAAAAAGCGCGATTCACTGGGATCATAACTGTACATCTTTGATCGTTCGAACGAAGATCTAAACCGTCCAATTAGGCTGGATAAGTTGGGTGGATGCGATGGTTTTGAGACCGTCATGGTCGGTCTTAGCTCGTTGAGATTTTATTTTGCAGCGCAACCAACCTAGTTCATGCCAACGATCAAGGACGTTTCTGGTAGGCTAAGAGAATTCTGATTGGCTGTGATGATGGTGGGTCCGCCGGTGGACACCATGGAGTTTTCCTAGTTCCGCTAGGAAGAGGTTAAGCTTGTTGAATTGGCCGACCAAATCATGTGGCCGTGATTGTTTTAAGACTGACATGGATAGTCTAGGCTTATTTTTCTTAAGGAATTAAGCGCGTCGACACAAAATCTCTTTATCAGAGAGTGGTGTAACCTGTATGTTCCTGAGTATCTTCACGCATATCTCAATACTGACACTTCGGGAGATTCGTGCTACTCCGCTGCGAGTGAACATTAATCGTCATGTCATGCCAATATTGAGATTTCAGCTGGGGAACATAGCATAGGAAAATACTAGGCAGGCCATGCATTAGTAAATAATGCTGGTGCAAGATAAAATTTATAGAATATTTGGGATTGTTGCTACATGCACCATTCTGAGTAAATTTTATATACACAGATATATTGAATCGCTCAATACATATATGAGCGAAGAGGCTTATGCACTCGGCACTTTTAAATGGCTCCATTTCATTAGTGAATAATGCAACTAGGAGCTTAAATACTCATTAGGCTCTATACTAGTGAACAATTCATCTAGGAGATTGAGTTTCAATACAATATGAAGAGCGGCATAGGCACTCATCAGATTTTGATATATTCTTCAAATTCCTTGCGGAATATAGACATATCAAGGTCTACTACTTCTGATGTTGGGTCAGGTAGGCAGACTTTTACAGTTTTCGTCCTAAACTAAAAACCACCATCAACACCTTCATTTAGGTTTGAGTAACCGTACCTAAACGTGTACACTAGGTTGGCTCAACAATAGTTAACCGAGGTTAGCTATATGAACACTCTCATATCAACCTTATTCATCTTAACCACAACTAGTTCAAATGACTCAAATGAAACTAGTTATAGAGTTGTTCAATTGTTATATTGTCATAGAAGTATACAAGAACACAACTAAAGCAAAATCGGTTTGATTCACTCAAATCAATTCATGAACATTATAGCCGCGGTTTGCATAGAATGCATTCCATATTATATAAATGTATTAGTTTATAAACAAACGAATTTTAGAACTTTAACCACTCAAGTATGAAAATGTGTACGCATACTTAAGTGGCCGGTCTGAGTTTGGGTTCGCCAGTATGCAAACGTGTACGCATACTTCCAAACACAGCAGAAATTCCCGGACCCAAACCCTTCGCCAGTACGCGTACGTGTGTGTGTACTTAGGTACTCAGTATTACACAACTAACAGGTACGCATACGGGTATGCATACTATAGTTCCGGTTATGGATCACATTTATGCAAGAATACATACTATGTTTATAATCCAATGATGGTTAAGTGTTCTAAACTCTATTTCAATCATTGAAACATTCTTAGAGGATGACAATAGTTGTTTTCACGAACTATTAGCATCAAAGCAATTTTCAATTTATTGAAATAATCATTACGAAACATTCCAAGTCTACACCAAATGATTGTATCACACAAACCATGTAAGATTTTACTCGGCGATTTTCACATGATTATCTTTTGACTTTTTTAAGAATATAAGATGAACTTGGTTGAAGTGAAAGCTTACCAACACATATTTCGAGAAATATGTGAGCGAGTTAAACTCAGCTCGAAATCTCAAATGTGCATAATTGAATAACATATAGTAATACGACTTTTACATATTTCGAGAAATATGTAAGCGAGTTAAACTCAGATCGAAATCTCAAATGTGCATAATCGAATACTATATAGTAATACGACTTTTGTCTCAATATAGGAGATAGAGTAGAAATAGACTTTCCAAGTGATAGATGAGTTTTAGTCTCCACATACCTTTTGTTGATGAAGTTCCACAATCTCTCCTTAGTAGTTCTTCGTCTTCAATTGGTGAACGCCGTGAAGTATAATGCTCAACTACACAATCTATCCTAGTCCGAGACATCGCTATAAGTAGACTAGAAATCAAGACTTATAGTTTTGATCACTAACATTGACAAACAAGCTTGAGATAGCAACGCTTGCGAGTTCGACCGAGCAGTGCTCAAACAAGACCCATTTATGGATGGGTTTCGCAGGAGCGGCTTTCTCCTTCATACTATTAAGACCATTCCATTTTGGATACTTTGCGAAACATCCTTTCTCCAATTTGGAACATCAGATCTTGTCTTTGCATTTACAAATTCATCTCTTTTTCTATATTCGGGTCTTTTATGAGATGACCTTGTTGGGCGATAGGCAAAATTTGAACTATCATTATAATAATCCTTTTGCCTAAACTTAGGAAAATAACTATCTGATTTCTTTTAGGGAGCAAACTTAGACAATTCATTTGATACAAAAGAAATTGCATCAAACAAATTTTACGAACTATGCATCCCCATTGCAAGTGTCCTTTATTACCACAATAATAACAATGCTTAGTAACATACGAAGTCTGAGTTTTAATGTTACACTTTTGTGGATCCTCTTGCATTGGAGATCGAAGAGTTTTCTCCTTCTTCTTCTTCTTCTTTGTTCAATGTTGTCGCTTTCTTGACATTAGCAGAAGTATCTTCTTTGATGGTTGTATTTGAAGAGTCTGCTTGAACATGATTCTTAGGCTTGACTAGTTTTACTTCTTTACAAGAAATAGTATCATTTTTAGCATCAGTGGAAGCCTCTGGTTGAGAAGAATGTGTAGCTTTAATAAATTTTATGTCATTGTTATCGTTGGAAACACTTGATTCCTTATAATATCCAAATCCTCGTGTATCACCATGAAATCTTCCCGCTTTTAACAATGAGGATAAATTGTTTGTGCTATCATTGAACATTTTCAAGTACAAATTTTCTTCTCCCAGTGTCTAGATTTTATCAAGAACACCATCTAAATCAGTCTCAAGGTGTTTTTCTCGTGAGAGATATTCACCTTCCTTCTCTTCAAAACTCTTTTCTTGAGAGTTAATCCTTGCATCAGATTCAACAAGTTTCTCTTCCAACAAGTGAACTTTTTCAAGAGTAACATCATGAACTTTTTCTATCAATTCTGTTTGAGAAAGACTAGCACTTACTTTGTCTTTAAGACTCTGTATTTGTTGAGAATCATTTTCCCTCAACTTTTCGTAGTCTAGACGATGCTTTTCACATTCAGTAGTCTTTGATTGTAAAACAACCTGAAGTTCCTTTATTTTCTCACCAGACATACATATGAGATTTTTGTTAGTAAGCAATTGCTTATAAGCCTGTTTCAGCTTAGAGGTTAACATATTTACATGACTTGCATCATCCCTAGAAGGGTTTCTGTTTGAGTCATCGGACATGCCTACATGACTTTGTTTTAACTCATCATGAGATCCATTGAACCCATTCAAGATAATATCATAAGAACATTTCTAACTTGATTCAGATGAGGAAGAACCATTATCACTATTTGTAACCTCTGATTCTGAGAGTGGTTTAGCAACCTCTTGTGATACGTTAACTAAGCCTTTCATTAATTTTCGCTTTCGTTTAATCTTACTTTGACTTATGTCTTATAGGATGGATCGCACCAAACACGGATTGTTAGATCTTTTCGTGTTTGCCTGGTCTGATACCAATTGAAAAGACGAGGGTACCCAAATACACCACAATCTTTTTTTTTCAACCTATAAGTCCTCTTACCAAGTGTGGTCGTATATGGACAAAGTCAATACAATACACCAACTTAGGTATTTACACTTTGTGTGATTGTCTATGGATACGAGATCGAGACAATACGACAACCAAAGTGTGGTACTTGATAATAGGTTCGGACTTAACCAAACTCTATAGGATCACTATCAAGTATATCGTAATTAACCTAATGTACAATTTAATTTAAATTATATAAAAAAATATAATTGCGGGAAAAAAAAAGTAAATCACACAACAAGATTTTGTTAACGAGGAAACTGCAAATGCAGAACAACCCTGGGACATAGTCCATAATTGAATGCTATCAGAATTAAGCCGTTATACAAAATTTACACCAACTTCGTATAGTTGAGACCAAGCAACTACCCCTAGTTCACTTAGTTTCCTCAGTATCCCTGCGCTTCCGACTTCGATGAGGCGCACACTGGTATAATTCCTTTTGATCGTATTCCAAACATCAAAGGAACAACGAATCTGTTCGGTAACAACTCTATTGATTCTTTAAGATAAAGATATCTTAAGTCATACGCAAAGGCTCTTCCGTTTAATCTAATAAACTCCTTTGTCTGGTTAGATCAATCTATCCAATAACTACCAAAGTTATCAAGTTTAGATTCACAATTGATCAGTATAAATCTCAAAGAGAAACTATAAAGCGATGTCAATCTCATGCAAATAATCAAACGAATAAATCCGATTCTAGTTGTATCTGTGCCGGCTTCAGCTATGATTGTTAATTGTTTATTTATTTTTTGTATATCTTCTGATATAGGGCTAAAGCCAAGGAAAGAGTAAAGATGATGCCGTTAAGAAAGGAAAAAAGCAGAATCTCGGCACTCTTGAGTCCCTACCTCCTCGAGGGAAAGAATTTGTCCGCAATAAGCGTTTGGGGGCAGGCTCTAAAAGAGGGAAAGATTGGGAGAGTATGGACCATAGTAAAATAGCATTCTGTGCGTACTGGAGAATCAGATGATGAAGACGATGAAGAGGAAGATGATGAGGTTGAACCAAGTTAACAAGCAAGACAAGGTGAAGATTTAGAGGAAGATGTTGGGCCAAGTCAACCACCAAGCCAACAACCAAGCCAAGGTAAAGGATCAGGATAAGGTGAAGTTGAAGATCCACAACCAGTAAAAGGACAACAACAGAATAAAAAAGTAGTCAAACAAAAATTTTCGCATCTTCCCTATCCTGATGACATGTTACCCGCCCGTGATGGCAAAGTTTGGGGCCAACCGTGCGATCTGAAACGCCTATTTGGTTACAAGGACACATGGGCTCAGTGAATTTATCAAACCTATGTAAGAATTTTTACCTTGTACTCATGTATTGTTATGTATGCTTTATTTCATGGTCTCCCATTTATGTATGTGCCGTTTTTTCTTTGTAGGATCATAAGAAATATGTACGTGTATGTCGATACCAAGACATGGGTAATTGGGATTTGGCTAAGGAATGTAAAGAGGTCCAACAATTAATAAAGGACTCTGGGATTTATCTTTTGGTTGAAATTTTTGTGGAGTATGATTATGTGACAGTTAATTGCTTCGTCGAGAGATTTCAAGGTAACAATGATACCATGAGCTTCCAATTTGTATGCAAAGAAGAAACGTTCATCTCATCCTTTGCTTTGAAGCCGTTGAGAATTTGTCTTGGTTTCATGCATGCTTTGATCAATCTCTTTACATCCTCTATTTCATGAGGTTTTAGCTTCACAACTAGGGAGTGACCAAAAAAAGTTTCCGGATCCCCGTGGTTATGGCGGCCGAACCACACCGTACATTTTTATTCACCTCTTCTGATATGGAATACAAGCTTAAAGGGGCATTCATCCTTCCTCGTACGAGTTTTTTATACCCTATTAGTCTTCATTGGATATACATAATCCTTTCTCTTGTGTCTATTCTTATTCTTGTACGACCCACTTCTCTCACAAACCATCTCAAACCGTGTATCTGAACCTTGAGTATTCCTCACTAGCACACATGTTCCTACGACCCGTTTCGACAGCCCAGTTAATTGCATCTTGTTTAAACTTTATTCCCTATATAAGGAAAAACATGGGACATTAAATGCAATCCCTAAGTAAAGTTCAAAACAAGTCAAAATACTAGGTGAGCTAACTTTTTGGTAACATACCAAACAATGTATATAGTACTCTGAGGTATCCCGACCCAGTGGTTTTGAAAGGGTTGACACACCGTATGTCACAATTCAAAAAACGAAAAAGAAGAAAATTAGTTGGAAAAAAAAACAGATACATCTATGTCGGATATCAGTTTTGGCAAGCTCGAAATTCTACTGACAATGCCGACATATGAGCGTAATGAACTAAAAATTATGACCAAATTAGAAACACTACCGGCATAGAACATAGGAAAACGTCGGTACAGTGTGCCGACATGCCCGGTAAATATAGGACAATTCCAGGATTTCGTGCCGGCATGCTCGATAAATAAACTACAATGTCGGCATTTAACTTCAAAAGTTATTATATGTTTTTTAAATTCTTCCGGCATTGTAATTTTAGTATAAGACCATGCCAAAAGAATATTCTTTGGTAGGTGAAAAGTAATTTTAGGACATCGATCTCTTCTATTAGAACAATGCTGACATAAATTTTAAAATGAGGGATATGGTTTGCCGGATGGTATTTATACTACGTCCATGCCGGCATCGAGCTTTTCAGCTGTAAAAATGACGAATTAAAAAGAAAAAAAAAATCAAATTTCAATACATCAACACTTATACCTGAGTATTGGAAGTGATGTTGAGCTAGTTTACTTTGTTGGGTTGGTTCTTAACGAAAATCTCCATGCTCATAAATATCATGAGTTAAGGGTGTTTGATCCACAAAAAGTTGCAATTGTGAATCGTTATCATTAGCCGGAGATTCAAGATGCACCCCTTGTTGTAGTTGACCTAAAGATTCAGCGACATTTCTTTCTTCACTATCATCAATCATTTCACCCAAAACCTTTTCTCAAAATTTTCCCTCTACTCTCACACAAATCATAATGATTTATACTAATCATTATCAAACTAATTTATAAAATTGGCTAATTATAATAAACCACTAAGTATGATTAGCGAGGGGTAGATTATGAATTATATAAATTACCAGGATAGCGGGTGACTCTGATTTACTATTTAAATCCCTATTTTTTCCTATTATCGAATCCCCCAATTAATTTCCATAATCCCCAATTGCATGTTCAACAAAAATAGGCATGGAGATATATGATCTTCCTGTTTCGATCCCCTGGTTGGTTTAAATAATTTCGTTGGGGATCCATTTATGAGAATTGCTAGAATACGTATTGAACGTACATTGATAAACAAGATCAGACAATTTTTCATTAAATCTCATTCTTTGCATGATTCCGATTAGGAAATTGCATTGCACCCCATCGAAAATTTTCAACTTATCTATTTTTAGGCCCATGAATCCTTTCTTACTTTATTGTTTCTCATTTTATGAATTAATTTATGAGATAAAGTAATATTTTCGGATATCAATATTCCTGGA
This sequence comes from Papaver armeniacum, assembly GCA_023531295.1. Taxonomy (NCBI): domain Eukaryota; kingdom Viridiplantae; phylum Streptophyta; class Magnoliopsida; order Ranunculales; family Papaveraceae; genus Papaver; species Papaver armeniacum. Next base: position 122,331 of record JAJJWW010005596.1, on the reverse strand, counting down.
TTGAAGGCAAACTGAAATGGAAGTATGATTTTACTAAATCGACTCTTTTGTTAGTCATTAGTTTAGAAATAGTTCTCTAGACACATAGTAACACTTTTTAGAACTAGTACGACCGTTGTCACGGTGGGAGGGCCGACCGCAGAAGAATCTGAAGATGGGTTTGTCTGCGACTACTTTCGTCCCATTTAAGAAAAGTTGATACTTTCACCCCGTTTCAAAAAAAGTGATACTTTCGCCCCGTTTCAGAAAAAGTGATACTTTCTCCCCGTTTCGGAAAAAGTGATACTTTCGCCCCGTTTCAGAAAAAGTATCACTTTTCCCGAAACAGAGCGAAAGTATCACTTTTCCCGAAACAGAATGTCAAAGTATCACTTTTTCTGAAACGGAAAATTAGTCGATCCATAAACCAAAATATGGTTACATGATGTGTTATCAATTTTCGAGAATTGTGCCTAAAATGAAAGTATCATTTTTCTTGAAACGGAGGGAGTACATCGTTTTATTAGTTGCAACGGAAAATTAGTTGATGCATAAACCAAAATTTTGCTGTATAAAGTATTATGTATCCTTTGTGGTGGTTTGCATAATGAATATATATTTAATTTTCTAAAATTGTGCCTAAAATGATAAATACCTCCGAATTTTTCGTAAAAAACTCTAAATTTGATATTGTTGTTTGTACTTGTTGCGTAGAGTTTTTTATAACCTTTCCAACGAGATAAAATTTGTAAAATTCCAAGACACGGATTTTTAGATATGTTATATTAAAGTTTGTTTTCCGATTATACCCCTGAAAAGATAGGATACACAAGTTATAGTAATTGGACTAAAAGGGAGGGACATTTTTGGTTTTTCGGCCCTAACCATTTCCAATCTTTTTGAGTCAATTGATCACTTAGATTTTACAAAAAAAGTGGCCATATAAAGGTCCTCCCTCGCTTCGCTCGGTCGGCCCAAATATGCGCAACGAGTACAAACAACAATATCAAATTTAGAATTTTTACTAAAAATTCGGAAGTGTTTATTCTCTTGGGCACAATTTTTGAAAATTAAATGCATAACCGCTTTAGAACCACCACAAAGGATGCATAACACGTTATGCATTCATATTTTGATTTATACATCAACTAATTTTTCGTTTCAAGAAAAGTGATACTTTCTCTCTGTTTCAGGAAAATTAATACTTTCATCTCGTTTCAGAAAAAGAGATACTTTCACCCTGTTTCAGAAAAAGAGATACAAAATAGGCCAAATTGAAAAAGTGAATGTATCCTTTTTTTCTGAAACGGAGGTAGTATATGTCTAAAAATATAATTCCAACAAAAAAAAGATGCATAACGAATTATGGAGCCATCAAAAAGGATGTATAACAGTTTATACAGTCGTATTTTGGTTCATGCATCCACTAATTTGGTTATGCAACCGCTAAAAGGATGTATATGTCCCAAAAATAACATTCCAACAAAAGAAAAATGTATAACGCGTTATGCAATCAGCGGTGTTTCGTTTTTCTTGGGTCGGCCCTCCTTCCCGTGACAACGGTGTTCTAGTAAAAATAGTTCTCTAGACACACAGTAACCACTTTTTGTTATAAAATCCCCCAGGAATACAACTATACTTTAAAACAAGTAATAATTTTAATATATATGTGGTCCGAGTCTAACTACTAAGTTATTGGTGTAGTTGCATATACTAAAATATTAAAATTAAGCTTCAAAAAAATAATTTCTTTAAAAAAAGGATATTAAATTCCACGTATATGGATTAATATTAACTGGTATTAGTATATACAAATTAATTAGAAAATGTTAAAGATTAATATCATATTACATATTAGATTCTGCTTGGCAACGAGAACCATCAACACAATGTCGCCACCAATAACATAACGTTAGAGACGAAATTCATTAACAGAGTGTCGTAACATGGCAATGAGCATGCACCATCAAACATTTTTCTTATTATTTTTTTTTGTTTTCTTTATGAGAGTTGCTAGAGTGACCGAAGGTTTTCACCATGGAATGCACCGTGAGGGTGATGCACGGTCCAGATAAGCGTGCTTAACATCGGGATAGGGTGGGGCAGAAATGGGCCCCGCCATCCCCTCTCATACGGTGCTTTGCACGGTGAAATCCTTCGGTGAGTTGAGCATTTTTGTTTCTTTATAGCATAAGTTGTCCATCAACCTAAATCTTAGTAGTAATGATTGGGATTACCAACACAAACTGTGTGCATTTTATTTAAGCACTAATTTTCTTATTATTTCGACAAGTTAAACTTGATTACAAGTGAGACTCCTTAATTAATGAACAGGGAGACTCCTTAATGTGGGCGCCAACATTACAGTTTTTAGAAACAAAATTATTTACACTTTCTATCCTATAAAAAGTGGGTAGATTTATGTCCAGGTAGATTTATTTTTCATAGGTTGGGTGTTGCTCTTCTGAAAGAGGTTGGTGCCCAGCTTGTAGCTCGGTTACCAACTAAAAGTGTAAAATCTTAATAAAATAATTGAAGTTTTTTTATTTTTGTAATGTTTCCTATAAAAATAGGATTTTTACTATGAAAATTTAAAAGTAAAAGGCCCACTTGTTGTGGGATCGTATTCAGATAATTTTTTTCTTTTATACACATTATTTCTAGGGCAGATTAAGACCATAAACCTCTTCGTCCATTTGTAGCCGGGATGAAATATTTATTTTATTTTGAGAATGATCATTAGAGCATCTCCAATGGGAATTTGGTGTGAATCCTATATGTAACCCTTTTTCCACGGATGTGAAACCAAAATTCCCTTAATTTAAGGGGGTGAAAAATATTCATCTCCAATGGGCGAAAGAGATGAATTTGTCTAAGGTCCTGTTTGTTAGTGACTGTCTTCAATTGGTGGATTTTGTGAAGGGAGGCAGTGACGCTGTTAGCTGGAGATCTAATGATATTTTGGAAGATTGTCGGAGTCTATTTTCTAGTTGTAATGTTTATAATGTAGTGTATGTTAAGCGTGTTAAGAACAAACTTGCTGACCGGCTTGCACGCCGGGCTAGAAAATATTGTATAAAGGATAATTGGGTCTCTGTTCCTTCTTTTTTGGACAACTTAGTTAGGAAATAGACCATGGTAGACGTTTGTTTTCTTCTTTGTTAATGAATCAGCGTTTCTCAGCAAAAAAAAAAGAAAAATATTCATCTCCAACCATAATATTTTTAACTTATTTAGTGCAAAATCTATTGGTTGAAAATAATTAAGTAGTTACTCCAAAATTAATCCTAACCTTAGATATTGGTGATTAAGATATACACATCCTCTAAGACAACCTCTGAAACTAGAGGATGACTTTGAGGATGTCTAGATAACTACCATCCACGTAATCTTCACATTCTCTTTTAACATTGCCGTTGGAGAAGGATTTTTGTCAAAAATCACATAAATCCTATGTGGCATAACTAATAGGAAGTTGAGGATGTGCCATTGGAGATGCTCTTAGGAAGAATTAAACCCTCGACCTCGACTCCCAGTTCATAAGGTGAGTGTCAAACCACTTGGCCATTTTCTAGATGGCTAATATAAGGGCCAATTACAGAATGGTCATACTTTTGGTAATTCGGTCACAAAATGATCATACTTTTGTAATTCATTTACAAAATGGTCTTTTTCCATCCGATTTAACGCTTTTGAATAAAACGGTGTTATCTTTTCCGGAAATACCCTCCCTCAAAATACCCTTCCTAGTTAACTAATTGGTAGAAGTGGTGGTGATGAAGCAGTGGTGGTGGTGGTGGTAGAAGTTTAAGAATCTCTGCTAAACCCCGAAGGGGAAGCGATGAACCCTTTGGGTGAATGCGGTGTAACGATCCTGAATGCGGTGTAACGAACCTGAATGCGGTTTTACGATCCTGAATGCGGTGTAACGATATGTAAGCGGCACCACCACCACCTACAAATAGCACCACCTTCAAAAAATTATAATGAAAGCAAAAGTTAAAATTGTGCATGGAGGGATAAATATGAAGGACACATATGTAATTTCATTAACATATTTAACTGTGAGTCACCACTTAACTCACTTTTTAACGGAAGTATGATCATTTTGTTAATTGTTTGTAACAGTATGATGCTTTTGTAAATCGGATCCTAATATTAGGACTGTTTTGTACATTTTCCCAAATATAATTATGGGCATAATGTAATGCAATAAAAACGTGGGGATCCTTGATGCAATACTTAAAAAGGTCTTTTAAGACCGTTAATGGGTACTACTCAAAACCGATGGTCTCATCTTTAACCACTTCATTTACATCGAAGCCTTTTACTGATTCGAGTTGATTTTTTCATTCCTACGGTAATATTGGTTATGACCGCTTCCAAAAAAAAAAAAAAAAAAACATGGGAAAGTAGTTTTCAGATGGAACTGGACAGTTGACACCTGACACCCTAGTTGTTGTTTTAATGAATTACTAGCTTGAAACCCGTGCTACGCACCGGGTACGATAGGAATCGTCACCCATTTGGTGAGGCGGGGCTTCGCTCCGCACCCGTCCTAAAAGGAATACCAATTAACAGTTGCAATGTATAATGAAAATTACATTTATTATTTATAGTAGTCTAACAATTGGAACCAGATTTACTAATTATATACTTTTAAAATGTTGGAGATTAAGAAATCATCTTAAAAAAGTATACTTTGAAATCAATTAGTATATCATGATATTGGCAACATCTACGATCTAGATAATTGGAAAATTTGCATTTGAAGTCTGCCATTCAAAGTAGCACTTCAACTACGCTTAGTCTTGCTAAATTTTAGAATGTCCATATAACATCTCTTCGTTAATCAATTTTTTCAACATAAAGTAAATAAACAAAGTCATAACAATATTCTACCTCAAAACACCAGTACCAATGGCATCTAGTTGGGCCGCATCTCGTTTTTACTTCACCTGCTATATACTCCCTACTTTTCTTAGGTACGATATCATATACTTGCATTAAAAATCCAGCGGCCAACTCATCCTCCAGCTCCAACTCCCTGTAGCTAGATGAAAAATTGCACTCGCCATATGGTTGTATCAGTACTTGTCATTACGGACAAAAAATAATATGATATTAATATAAAATAGATTGCCAACCCTAGATACTGAAAATCATATGAAGTGCATCCCGTCGAAGATGGTATAATCAATAAAATGTACTATTATATCTTTCTTCAAAATTTATATACTCTTGTTAAGAATCAAGTGCTAACTTAAGTGCTCCTCGACGATCCAACTCCCTGTTCTTAAATGATAAAATATGATATTAATATAAAATAGATTGTCAACTTCAAATAGTGCAAAGCATATGATGTGCTTCCCGTCAAAGAAGATGTAATCAAGAAAATGGACTGATATATTTTTTTTTCTTCAGAATTCACATATATACTTGCATTAATAATAAAGCGATCAATTCAACCGATCTTCCAAGCTCCAACTTCTGTAGTTGAATGAATAAAATACGATATTAATATAAAATAGATTGTCAACTTAAAATACTGCAAAGCATATGAAGTGCTTCCCACAAAAAGATGTAATCAATAAAATGAAAGTGATATATCTTTTTTCAGAAATTAAGCATGTTTTATAACTGCCAGTTTGAGGCCTTTCTTGACTTCCTTGCTGCCAAAGACACCCTACACTAATGCAAGTAATGTTGTGCAATAGGCAAAAAGCAAAAAACGCAAACCCTACCAAAATAAATAGAAAATCAAAGAATATAATATCAGATAAATTTAATGAATAAGAAACCAAACGAAACCTAAATGACCTGAACACAATCTCAAATGATAAAAAATTCTTATACCGTAGCATATAATTGACTTGAACCTTTCATTGTTACATCTCGGTCTTTAGCAATTTGTTTACTCTCTTCTTCCAAGGGTATATAGAACCATCTAACATCTTTTATAGTGCTTCTTTTACACACTTTTTTTACTTTAGATAAGCCCCACATTCAAGTTTCTAGAAAGATCTTCTTACACTTGAGTACAACGGTTCAAAAAAATATTAGCTGAAAAATTAGGTTATGTATGTACCCATAGATCTTTTAGGAGATTTAGCAGATAAATTCATTACAAAGTATTATTTTTCCACTGTTCATCGTCTAGAATAATCTTTCTTGTTATATAAAAGAGTTAGTTAATTGCGGATAAATCTTATAACTCTACAGTGTCAGCTAGTAAGCTCATTTACTTAGTCTAATGTGTGATGCGACCGTAAGAAAAAAATGGTTTCTAAAGATATCTTTGTTCGAAAACAATAATCAATTCTTTAAATAAACTAAGATAAATAGGTCTAAGTAATCTCAAAAATAAAATTAAACTAAACTCTAGATATTAAAGCATAAAACCAGATAAAACCCTAAAATAAATAGGTCTAAGTAATCTAAAATAAAACCAGTAATCAATTCTTTAAATAAACTAAAATAAATAGGTCTAAGTAATCTCAAAAATAAAATTAAACTAAACTCTAGATATTAAAGCATAAAACCATATTAAACCCTCACATACTAAAAAACAAACAAATATAACATGTTCAACACTGCTAGCCTTGATAACTCATGAAAGTAACTAAAAAAATTAATTTCGTCCATTAATTCAAAACATTTAATCATGAACATTAAACAAAATAAATATTTAACTAATAATTAAGTAATGTTATCTAGAAGCTACTAATTAACAAACATGATACCTAAACACCAACCAACATGATACCTAAACATCAGGTACTATGGGAATTGGCTCCTATTTGGTGAGGCAGGGCTTTGCCACGCACCCGTCCCAGAAGAGGTTCCAATTAACAACTGTGTGTGAAACCACCCATTCTGATTACTATATTAACAGTTGGAACCAAATTCACCAATTAAATAGTGTTTAAAGTTTTGTAGATTAATAAACCCTCTTAAAGAAAATATTCCTGTAAAATTATCCAACTTTTGAAATCAGTAAGTAGCTCATGAAATTGCCAATATCAATACTCTAAAAATAATTGATAAGGATAGATTTGAAGTCTACTAATCCAGTAGCACTACAACGATACTTAGTCTTGCTAGATTTTAGAATACACATTTCTTTCTTAATCATTTTTGCTACTTAAAAGTAAGGAAACAAAGTCCTAATAATATTCTACCTCAAAACTCCAATAATGGCTTCCAGTTCGGTCAAATATTGTTTATCATATACTTGTATTAAGATTCAAACCGCCAACTCTACTGCTCCTCTACGGCTCTATTTCCCTGTATTCAAATCAAAAATCACACCCACTATATAGTTGTATCAATATATGATGTTTAGAAACACTAAGAAGAAACACGATATTAGTAAAAATGGATTGTTGACTCTAAATAATGTAGAACATATGAAGTGCTTCCCGTCAAAGAAGATGTAATCAAGGAAATACATTGATATATCTTTCTTCAGAAATTATATACTTGCACTAAAAATCAAGCGGCCAACTCAATTACTATTTCAGATCTAACTCCCTACAAAGAAATGAAAAATTACACTCACTATATAGTTGTATCAATAGTTATATTAGAGACACTAAAAAGAAACACGATATTGATATAAAATAGATGGCCAAATCTAAATAGAGCAAAGCATATGAAGTGCTTCCCGTCTAAGAATATGTAGTCATAAATCATATACTTGCATTAATAATCAAGCAACCAATTGAAATCACTCACTATATAGTTAAATGAAAAGTAACACTCACTATATAGTTGTATCAATATATGAAATAAGAGACATTTAAAAAGTGATATTAATAAAAATGTGCAAAGCATGTGAAGTGCTTCCGTCGAAAGAAAGATATATCGTGCTTTAACTTCTTGTGGTTAAATAAAAAATCACACTCACTGTATAGTTGTATCAATCAATATATGATATTAAGGACGCTAAAAAGAAACACGATATTAATATAAATAGATTGCCAACTCTAAATAGTGCAAAGCACAGGAAGTGCTTCCCGTTGAAGAAGATATAATCAATGCAATGATATATCTATCTTTAGAAATCATATCTATACTTACATTAAGAATCAAACAGCCAACTCAACTCGATGTAGTTAAATGAAAAATCACACTCTATAGTTATATCAATACCTGATATTAGAGACGCTAAAAAAATAATATCGAGAAAATGGATTACCAACTCTAAAAAGTGCCAAAGCATATGGAGTGCTTCCAAATTAATCCAGGAAATGCATTGATATATGTTTACTCAAAAATCATATACTTGCATTAAGAATCAAGCGGCCAAATTAAATCAACTGCTCCTTGAAAAATCACACTCATTATATAGTTGTATCAATAAATATATTACATATACTAAAAGATAAACATGATATTAATATAAAATAGATTACAGACTCAAAATTGTAAAAAGATTATGAATTGCTTCCCGTTGAAGAAGTCGTAATCAAGGAAATGCATTGATATATCTTTCTTCATAAATCATATACTCCGTGTAGTTAAACTATGGTTGATATGTAATATTTTCTTTGAGGAAAATGCTCGTATAATCCCAAGATTATTACCGAGAGAGTGAACAAATGCTTCGCATGCATCAATCCCGATTATAGAGGAAATAGATCCCGTGATTATTGGGCGTCAACAAAACATTGTTATTTCTTCTATTTCTTGTATTGGTTTTAAGCATTGCTATTTCTCGCCTTTATAAAACCGAACTTGTAATAAGTTGCTTTTAGATTTTAGTGATGTTACCAAATGCTCTGTTGTTGGATTTACAGGGTCGATTTTAAGGAATGGGTGGGACCACCCTGTTCAATCCAAGGTTGGAGGGGCTTGTGTCCACATTTAGCTTGATTTTCCATTGTTTCGCAACTACATTAAAATCTGATGACGATAGTAAAAAATAAATAAGGAGAAATCTTTGGTTAGTAATCTTTATTTACCCAATAAAAAATAATTAGAGTATTAGCTAAAACGGGTATGGTTGGGTATTTATGAATCATAACCGGCGGGTTTATTAATAAAACGGCTAGGTAAGGATGGTTTTAAATTACGACCAAGAGTTTTCACTGGTAGCTTATATTTACGGCTAGGAGTTCATCACTTCTCAATTGTAACAACGTCTTCATTTCTCAGCCGAAATGTGTCGGTAGCGGTTGGGTAGAAAACATTTCCCAGCCGAAAGTGCAAAAAGAAAAAAAAAACAGATTTTTGGTGTATGTTAATGATTTGAATCAATAAAATTGTAATGAGAGTGAAGTATAAGGTTTCTAGGAATACTTCGAGGATATGTTTCATCATATTCTTATAATAATATTTTTAAAAGTTCGGAAAAATCCTCATCCTAAATAAAAGGGAAAAAAAAGTTTTCATTTTCGAAATTTTAATCTAATAATTAATTTAGTTAATCACTGTAATTAGCAGTAACCAAATAGGGGGCAAATTAGTCATTATGTAAAATAGCCGGATAACCGGCTATGGCTATTACTATTTCATGACCTATGCAGCCCCCAAAAAGTCAACCTTGTGCAGCCCAATAATAGGATTCTAATAAAATCATTTTAAGTTAGGGGTTTGAAAGGATTCAGTCTTTCAACGACATTTTTCACGACCTTTGTATCGTCCAAACTATACAATTAATCCGCCAATGAACGTCCTTAATTTGCACTATGAACCTACTCACTAAGTAAGTCCCTGTTACAACTTGAAGTCTTTACTCTAAGAAATGAGCATGTCTTTTTTTTTTATCAATAAATGAGCATGTCAAGGGATGCTAAATGAACAATAAAAAAAAAAAAAAATGTTAAGAATTTGATCGACAAAATTATTGTATGTATTGAAAAGTCTCAGAATGATTTACCGTGACGTAATCAAGCAATGGCAAAGCACAATGTGGACTAATGAAATATGAATGTACAACTGTACGTAATTACTATTTTTGGGCTAAACAAAGTCACAAAGGATATGAATAACAAATTAGCAAATTAAGAAATGAGCACTGCATAATTGTGCCCTAAACCCGTACACACTATTAAATCATATTTTACCAAGAAAGTCTGTATATTTTTTTAGTTATTTTTGAAGCAGAAAATCTGTAGCGTTTTACATGTCACTTTGGATATAAGAACAAATTGTCAAATCATATTAAAATGGATGATTATCCGGATGTCAACGGATCCTACAAATTTCTAAGGTTGGAAGCCAACTTCCATGAACTGAATTTGCTGGTTTTGTTTTCAGATGATTCGCAGTTCAAGAGAGAACATATGGGTGTGTTTTTATAACACAAACCATAAACCATGCAAGGGCATTTGCAAAATGAAAAAGCCTATAGTCTTGGTTGGGAATACCGCGGACTTTGAGAAGCTTGTTCACAAATATTCAAGGCTACGATGCATTAGATGAAGCCTCATAACTACCACTCCAATTTGAAGAGTTCAAGTAGGTGGTCAAGCACCAAATAAGCGTGCTAACACCATGAACGTTAAATAATCATCCACAACTGACAATGGGAACAAAATGAAATCTCTTAAATGAGCTCAAATGGAAGATGTACATCTATCATGTATTAATATATCAACAAAGCCAACGGAATGTGCTTAAGTAACCCAACTGGCCAAGCAGTAATAATGGACAACATGCAGAATCCGTGGTTTTTCTCAATTCATACAGGGTTAGTAGTTATACATCTAATATCACCATCTCCAAAAGCAGCATAGATTAGATGTACAAACACTAATCCGTTTCAGTCAAAAGCTGCCCCTTCTTCTAAACCTTCAAAAGAAAATTTGAAAAAAAAAACAAGAAATTGATGGGAACTTGCACATAACTTTGTTATGTGTTGTTCTGCAAAAACTTAAAAAAGAGATTGGAGAGTTGATTAGAGTTCGGTCTGTCTTTATCTACGCTAAGCTATCAAGTATGGTAATTACTTTAACCAACAATAAAAATGCATGTATGATCATTACCATAAACATCTATTTAACACAGAACCATCATGTGCATAGGCTCGATGGACTCCTCGATATTTCGAAAATGCCTGTACATTGCTTGGATGCTCCAAATCCTGTTATCACCTTTTATGACGAAGATACTTCTACCAATCTGATTATAGAGCTGCTCTTTCAACCTCAAAATTGAAAACAATAGTTAAGTAATTAGAGTCAGATATCAAATCTTACCTTTAATTAATTACTATCACTTTATACCACATGATATTAGTAGTAATAAAAAAAACATTGATATTTTAACCTTATATTATCTTACTGGTTGTAAGGTGTAGCATAGATTATTAAAAAGTGTACGAATAAGAAATTCAAGTCGGTAACAACATTTATGGTTGTTTGAAACCCAATTTTCCCATTGACCCCTGCTCGCCAACAAAAAAAAAAAAAAAAAGAGTAAGATTTTGGTAAAATCAGATTTTGATGCAAGTGTATCAAAATCAGCCGTAAAATGTAGCCATGTTACCGTAGCCTTTCTCCAGGTGCACACCGAAATTTTTGGAATAATCAAGGTAAGGTAAGCGGGTGCAGCAAGGTGAAACATTTACCTTCTAATAGTCATAACCAAAGGCGGTTAGAGTAGTATCCATAGTTGAAGAGGGAAAATAGGAGTAATAATTACATCACCACCTTATTGCGGAGGCCGTACCTGAAATTATTTATCCAGAAAAATGATACAATCGCACCATCCATAAAACAAATATAATGGAACAAACAATGATGCTGATGTTTTATTAATTTTTTTTTTTTATAGATTTTTCTAAAATTAGGCTCTTAAAGTTGTTGCTAAGCTATACCTCAACGTAAAGGATATGGAGCTACTTTTAAGCATGGTACCCGGTATGCAGTCCAGACGTAAAACCTAAACACCAATTAAATATCAACAAACAAATCAAACAAAATCCTAAAAACATCAACAAAAAAATCAAACAAAATACTAAACACCAACAAAAGCCTATTAGATCAATTTCTTCACCTTTAATATCAGTATTCAAGAACTCTCCCTTTGCGACAACTTCTTTTGGAAGTACTGATTATACTTGCAAAACAAATAACGAAAATAGATGAGACATCATAAACCTTAATTTCAAGGAACAAAAGAAAAACAAACAGTTGGGAAGCAAAAAGCAAGATGTAAACAATGAGGCTCTTGCTATAGTGCCTTATATAGGAGTCACCAAACTATGAAAAAATATTTGGTTTCAAAATAATATCAATGGATATCTTAAAATTTATATAATTTTGTTATAATTTAGGCTTATTTTGATTACAGAAGGCAATTAAAAAGAAGAAATAAGAAAGGATCCAAAACTTCCAAAATGAGTTAAATACTTCCAACATGAAAAATAATTCTTTAACAAATGAATATAGGATCTTATTTTCTAACATAATTTCAAATATTTTTTCATCTTATCATAATTCGAATATTTATGCTTACCAATATTTTTTCCTTACAAAATATTTTAAAAATTTAAAACTTATTATTTTATTCCATAAATATGTTGAGTTTGATTTTTTTTATTTCAGTCATAAATGAACGAAATTAATATAGTATTTTTTATTATTTTCTGGATTTTTTTTATAATAAATACATGAAATTATAAGAGATTCAAAAAATATAAATTATATTACTTTATTCCATAAATATTTTGAATTGATTTCATTTTTTAATCATAAATGTCCGAAATTAATATAGTAGTTTTCTTTATTTGAATTTTTTATAATAAATACATGAGATTATAAAAGATTCAAAAAATATAAATTATTTTATTTTATTCCATAAATACGTTGAATTAATTTTTTTAGTTTAATCATAAATGTCCGAAATTAATATAGTAGTTTTCTTTATTTTCTGTATTTTCACAATAAATGCACGGAATTAATATAACAATTTTTCTAAATAATGAGGGTCGTCCGTCGCGTGTGTCCCAGCAATCCACCCAATCTACACCACACATTGTCAGATCAACGCACCATATCTAACAAAATTTCATCCGACGAATACGAATGGTTTCTCAATTAGCTAATGAGAGCGCGAGGTTACACTCACCAACCAATAAGAGAGAGGGTAAGCTCCACCAGTGCTACTTTTATTCTGGAGTGAGGGATGGTATTGAGTTTTTAGGTTGTTGATTGACGTTTGACGACTTGTGCACTCTATACTTGGGTTACCATTAGTCGAAAATGTAAGGAAAATTCTTCAAAATACCCTCATTTAAATTAATATTTTATTAAGTATCCCCATTTTTGTGTAAACTTATAAAAGTATTCGCATAGTTAGCGGTTCAGTCAGGGCCCACAATATTGCACATGTTCTCGTTGACAAATTCAATATACCACGAGATATTGATATACCAGTATACCACCAGCATGAGTTTACATAAATGCCCATCTCCACACAAGAGTTTTAATATCTTTTAAGGTTGCTGAAAATGGTATTGAGGTGACTCATTTGCAGTTTGAAGATGATACCCTGATGTTGAATTGAGAAGGTTGCTGCTTATTTTGTCTACTTTTGAGATGCTGGCAGGGATGAAGCTGAATCTGTACAAAAGCTCAGTTATAAGTGTTGGTGCAGATGAATCTATAGTGATTTGGCGATGAAGCTTGGCTGCAAGGTGGAGTCTATGCCTATAAAGTATTTGGGGTTGCCGTTGGGGGTTACAACAAGGAATACTTTAATTTGGGAGGTTGTTATTCAGAGAATGGAAAGTAAATTAGTTTTGTGGAAGAGAAAATTTTTGAACAAGGTTGAATCCTTATTAAAATTTGCTTCGCTAGCTTGCCTATTTATTTTTTTCCTCTATTCCATTTACCTGCAGTTATAGAGATGAAAATGACTAGGATCGTGAGAAACTTTCTTTGGGATTCAACAAAAGACAAGAAAAGTATGTGTTGGGTGTCTTGGAAGACAATTTGTACTCCAAAATGCATGGGTGGTCTAGGTGTGAAGAATCTGAAGCTAACCAATAAGGTTTTGCTATCTAAATGGATTTGGAGATTTACCAAAGAGAAAGACGCACTTTGGAGGATGTTTAAGAAAAATTCAAAGGAAACATGGATCCATTTTTCCAGTTGACGATGCATTACCTCAGGGTAGAGGTTTATGGAAGAACATTTTGAAATCTAGCTCTTTGATACAGGATGGTTGTGAGCTGTAGGTCAAGTATAGTAAGTCAGTCAGATCCTGGTTAGATAATCGGTGTACAGATGGTAAATTAAAGGTGTTGATGTTGGTTTTTAGTTCAGGGTCAAAATCGTAAAACCCTATATTTAGCGCTGTGATCCTGCAAAGGAATAAAGGCCATTTGAAAGTAACGAGTGCTCAAACCTCTTTACTTACATATGTATTGAACAACTCAGTATATATATATATATGAAATTCATTCAGAATGGTGCGCATAGTAGCAATCCCAAATATTCTGTGAATTCTATTTTATGCCAAAGATTATTAACTAATGCATGACTCTCCTGGTATTTTTCCATGCTATGTTCCCATCCGAACTCTCAATACTGACATGACATGATGATCAATGCTCACTCTCAGCAGAGTAGCATGAATCTCCCGAAGTGCTAGTATTGGGATCTGCACAAAAAATAATCATACATGATATATCTCTATGACAAAGAGATCAACGCATTCACACACTTTTTAATTAAAGTTAGCGTGATCGAACACATATTTATTCTTAAAGAAAATCTAAACTTTCAATATCAATCTCAAAAATAATCACGGCCGCACGATTTGGCCGCGCGATTTAACAAGCCTAGACCACTCCTGACAGAACTAGGTAATCACCACATTGACCGTCGACGGGCCCACTAGTGCTTCGACCGGCCGGACTTTGTCTAACCCCTCCCAGCGTTGTCAAACACCAACCCTAAATAGGGTGGTTGCGCTGATTAGAAGAAGCTCGAACGAGCTAGACTGTTCAAAACAGTCTTAGAAAGTATAATGACCGTCCAACTTCGCCAGCCTGGTTGGACGGCTTGGATCTTTCTACGAGTGATTAAGGAAGTGCCAGCATGCACACCGGCGGCCCAGCCTTCCCCCCACTCGATCGGTCTGTCCACGACAACTCTGTAGGGCAATGAATCGTTTGCCCAAACTATAGCAGACGCGATGCTTTCAAACCCTGATTTGGGTCGCGGAAGCGTATTAGTGTCTTAAACCGATCACGACCATCCAACTTAGCCAGCCTGTTTGGATGGCTTAGATCGCATTTTGGACAATCAGGGAGGTACACGGCCCAACACTATTCCTGCTCGAGTTCACCATCGGCCCAACACTATTCCTCCATCTTTGCCAACCTAAACGATCGACTTACCCATGGGAAGTCAATGATGCATTGAATTGCTCGATCGAACTAGAGAGTCCGCCACCACCACCACCACCACCACCACCACCCACCACCACCACCACTCCACCACCACTTACTAAATACAACCACCAATAATATTCCATCACCGCCACCACCACTCCACCACCACCGCCACACGCCGCCGCCGCCGCCACACACCACCGCCACCACCACCACCGCCACCGCCACGTCTTTAAAACCCCCTAATAAGGTCAATTTCTATTGGGGTTTTGATTCCATTTTTCCATTGTTGATACAAAACATACTCCTTACACAAAGATCAATTTCTATTGTTGATACACAAATATTGGTTGTAAATTGATCACAACCATCCATCTTTGCCAACCTAAACACATTTTAGAAACAACCTCTAATTGATATATATATTTGAAATACAAAAGAGTAGATCTAGATTCAAGTGGTCCCAAAGGTGTTAACGTGCCCACCATCGACTCACCTTTACACATGACCGGCTAGCCTATGCAAACCAAGGCTCAATGCCTCGAAACGCACGTCCAAAGGGTAGTGGGTCACACGGTTTCCAAACTCTAAAATGGATCTGGAACAGTATTGACATCATTTTCATGTATCATAGCAACAAATAACCAACAACCACCAAGCTCAACTCATCTGAAAAATCAACCAACACCAAGCAAACACCACTCCCTTCTCTTTCAGACATCAACAATAATACCTCCTTCTTCTAAAACCACCAACTCCTTCAGATGCAATCAACTAACTCGCCTAGTGCAAAAAATCACATCTTGACACATATACTAGTGTCCATCCAACTCACCACCGCCGCCGCCAGCCGTATCACCATTATCTTCATGACCAACTTAGGTTAATCCAGTTGATGGCGTTGATTCATCGATATAAATAGGTTGTTTACATAGATTTATTTCCAACAAACCAACAAACTAGCATGGCAATCACCGACCATCCCTCCTTTATTTTCAACAAACCAACAAACTAGCATGGCAATCACCGACCATCCCTCCTCCGCGAGCAGCGATCAACCAAGTAATGACGTGTCCCTAGAGCCACCAAACGATCACCCAAAGGTGGTCGATCATGCTGCTTCCTTTAAGACGCTTATCCGCGACTTATTCAATCAAGCTCTAAAACAACGATGCTTCATACACATCGATTAGTTTGAGCTGCTTAAAAGTGATGCTTCACATGCATCGAATACACATATTTTATTGGACTCATAAACAACTTAGTTTTTTCACCTAATAACACCATGCTATTCTCCGCGGCGGGTCCCAAGACTTGACCCACTTATTCGAGACATCAAACATGTCACAAACTGGGGGATACTTACTGGGGTATTGGTCTGTCGGTTTACAGCGTACGGCGTGCAACGCGTCCATTACGAGAACGTGTCAGGAAAGACGAATGGTCATCAGTAATGAGAGTAGTGGGAGAACGTGTGATCAGTCATCCCTCATAACGGAAACACGATGGTCATTACCTTCCGTACAAACCCACTTCTCCACTACTTCACTTCCTCCACTTCCTAAGAGATCAAGGTGACGCTCAAATGACTTGTATATAAAAGTTTTCAATCTATTTTAAAACGACAGAACACAAGTGTTATCAACACAAGTAGCAAGAAACCATTTTCTGATACGCAAGTCATAAACAACCACACCTTTATAATTCAACACTCTGATCTCAAACATCTTCTCCGCTTCCCTCCCTAAGATCAACCCTTCTCCTTCACCTTGTGACCGAATTGAATCTGGAATGACCATTTCTTGGTTTAGGCCAGAGTCTTACAGATTGATTTCTCGAACCTAAAAGCATTCCCATGCAATGCATTTGTTTAGGGTTTGAATTCTTTTCTCATCAACACACCCCAAATTACCAAAAACAGCAGAATCAGTTTTTAACCGAAAACAAAAGGATAAATTCCCATATGTTTTTAAGGTGTGCAGAGACAAAAATGCATCTATATCTGAAACGGTAAATCATGGAAGATTATAGTGTAATACTAGAAGAACTATGAATGGGTAAAACAATTAGAATGAGATCTTCTGTGTAATGTACTACGACTTGTACCAGACTTTGTGGATGAGGAGGATATAATTTCTTTTCAAGGTGAATTCAGTGTAAAGAAGACTTATGCACTCCAGATACAAGATGTGAATCATTGTGTTTTTCAAAAGCATGTTTGGAAAAAATAGATTCCACATAAGGTGAGATTTTTACCGTGGACTACTTTTCATAAATCTATTTATTACTCTTTCTCTGCTCAGACACAGGGGAGTCAATACGTCGTCTGAATCTTGTCACCTTTGTCTGCAAAAGGTGAAAACTGCTGATCATTTGTTTCAACATTATAAGGTCTCTTATGATGTCTGGATGAATTTTATGGGATATTTTGGAGTTAATTGGGGTCATGCCTGCTACTCTCCTTAGCTTGTTGATATTTGGTCGCAACATAAACTAAGAGGAAAATGTGAGGATGTGTGAGAGAAGATTCATTATGTAATTGTTTGGCACATCTAGACGGAAAGAAATGATAGAGCCTTTGGGGCCTGACATAGAAAGATGTCAGAAAAAGTTTACTTATCAAACAAATTATTGTTCTTTGGCTTCAGGACAGGGAAACATTCAAAGATGTTAATGTAAACTCAATATTGTTTAACTGGGATACAATAATGCACTTGTAATGTAAGTGTTGGTACCCTCCCTGGGTTGTAAATTTTTTCTTTTTTAATATAACCTTCTCTTTCAGAAAAAAATATCTTTTAGATTCGTTGAGTCCAGAAATGGAAATGATAAACCAATTTGCAAACCTTCTGAATCAAGATAATCCATCCAAAACCATACGTATAGAATCACACTTACCAAATTCTTCTAATGATTATCAAAACTGTTTGGTACTCATGATAATCTCTCTAAGAACATTCCAAATTTCTGGGGTCAGAGAGTTATTACACAAAACATGGAAATCTTTTAGCCAGAAATTCTTTGTTTCGGAGTTTAATATAGAAACTTTCCTTGTAAGGTTCGAATCTCATGTTGAATCAGAATTTATTATGGAATCTTCTCCATGGGTAATTCGTGATGATCTATTGGCTCTGGAAAGATGTTTACCAAATAAGCTTCCACATGAATATCTCTTTGAAAATGTAGAATTTTGGGCACAACTCCATGGATTGCCTGTTAATTATCTTAACATAAATTGTATTCAAAAACTACTAGTTTTTGCAGGCAGCCATAGAACTATTACATCTAAAGAAGCAAGAAATTGGGGTAAGTTTGCTAGAGTTCGCATTCCTGTGGACATCAAAAAACCTTTAAGGGATTCAATATCTTTCCCTATATCTGATACACAGAAAATTACGGCTGATATCCGCTATGAACGACTACCTAGATTTTGCTTCTTATATGGAATCATTGGTCATCTTATGAAGATCTGTCCTAAGGTTCATCAGTATAAGGATAGAATTCACAATCAATTTCCTCCTGATTTACATCAGAAAGCATATGACCTTATTGTTCCAAAATATCTTCGCTCAATTAATGCTAATGTGAAGAGTCACATGACTTACATGGAAGACATTGAAGATTCTGATATTGATGATGAAGATATTGTTGATCCTATGCACAATAGAAATTCAAAAACAATGGAGTTCGCAGAGACGATGATGAGTCACTAGGCCACATCAGATTCTTTTGGATTAAAGGCATCCACGTCATCATCAAATCCGTTCACAATACATTCAGTTAACTTGCAGGGGCAGTTATCTTCGGATGACTTTTATCTGGGTAAAACTACTTCATCAGTTATACATCCTAATGGGTATAGATTTAATTCGCCCAATCAAGTATCTGAGAATAGTTTACCAATAACTGCTCAACGAGGTAGTTATTATTCTCCATTAACTGACAATATACCTTCCCTGCAACAACTGAACTCTGAGTTAGTGAAAGGAAAATCTATTGATTTTGGTAATCAAACATCTGCAACACAATTACAGTATAACAGAGTTCAATCTCTTCGGGTTTCAGAATCCTTCCAGTTTGTTACAAAAAAACAAAAAGCTTATAAAGGGACAGTTCCTGATAAATCAATAAATGAGAATCTTCATCAACTTTTATCCAGGGCAAACAACAAACCACAGTATAATAACTGTGGACGGATTTTATGGAATCCCAGACAATCAAGGAAGACTTCCAGGAGGCTTGAATGGAAATCGATGGCTAGAAGCTCTGACGCTACCTCTATTTCGGAATCAACTTCCACCAAATATATTAGAGGCTCTAAACGAATGCAGGATGGATCATGTATCAATTCTGGAGATGCACAATCATAGATGGATGCAAGAATCGAGGAGGATTCCGATGATCAATAGGAGATGGAGGCTAGCCCTAATAGGCCGCACGGTCCATGTTAGTGTTTGCATGGAATTGTTGGGGGTTAGGGAATGACCTAACAATTCAAACTCTCAAATCTTTCCTGAGAAGTTTAAAACCAAATATAGTTTTTTTGTCAGAAACTAAACTATCAGAATCTTCTTCAACTTCTATTATTCATAGACTTGGATACCCTAATCATTGTACAGTTCCAGTTATAGGTCGCAGTGGTGGTTTATTACTTCTATGGAAGAATGATATTGAAGCAGAAGTTATTTGTTTTTCTAAAAACCTAATTCATCTTCAAATTAAACCTACAGGTCCTTACCCACTTTGGAATCTTTTTTGTGTTTATGGTCCACCAAATAGAACTGATAGAGCTCAATTTTGGCAAAGCTTATCGATTTATTCTCAACACGTTCAAGGCCCAAAATGCTACATAGGTGATTTCAATGCTTTATCTTCATTAAGGGAAAAACATGGAGGTGATCAGTCTTTGAATAACACCATTTCTCAATTTAATGGCTTTATCCACTCAAATTATCTGATGGATTTAGGCTATTCTTGCCCAGCTTACACATGGAGTAATGGCAGACAATTTCAAGGTCTCATTAGACAGAGATTAGATAGAGTTGTAGCGACACCTGATTGGTGTCTGCTTTTTGGAAACTCAGGTGTGCTACACTTGCCTAGAATTTCTAGTGATCACTCTCCAATACTTCTAAATACTTCGAGAATTGTTCAAAGAAAACCTCCCCCTTACAGGTTCTAGGCATATTGGTGTTCTCATCCCGATTTCCTGAAGGTTGTTTTGGAATCTTGGAATTTTAATCTCTATGATGATCTGTTAAGTAAACTCAGCACTTTAGGTACTTTTCTGAAGAGCTGGAGCAGAGATAAAATTGGTTGCATTAAGAATAAGATAAAATGGTTAAAGAAGAAATTGCTACATCTTCAAGGTTTGACTCCAAATCCTGTGACTCTTCAAAAAGAAAAACGTGTCTCTGATCAACTGAATGAATACATCCTCATGGATGCAACTTACTGGGAGCAGCGAATGAAGCAAGTTTGGTTAAATCTGGAGATAAGAACACTGAACAATTTCATCTTTCAGTGCAGCAGAGAGGAAAGAAGAACAATATTACTCATCTACAAAATAATTCCAATTCCTGGCTTACAAATCCAAATGATATTGCAGATGAATTAGTTTCCTTCTTCAAACAACTATTTAAAGAAGATACAAACATCACAAATCCTTTAAATATTCAAGACTCTTCATTCCGTTTAAACTCGATTGAAAATACTTCAATTTCGGAGATTCCTTCGCATGAAGATGTATGGAATGTTGTTCGAAAAATGAACTCTCATGGTTCTCCGGGTCCAGATGGTTACCCAGTTGTGTTTTATAAGAAGTGTTGGACAATAGTGGGCGAGGATACAACAAAATATGTGCAGCAAATCTTCACTGCTGGTGTCATTCCGAGTAAGTTAAACCAAACTCATATCAGCCTTATCCCTAAAATCAAAAACCCAACAACAACAGTGGATTTTCGTCCCATTTTTTTGTGTAATGTGTTGTATAAGTTTGTAGCTAAAATTTTAGCTAACATGCTTAGTCCTTTCTTGGGTTTATTTATATCTTGGTCACAAAATGCATTTGTGAAGAACAGGCAAATTACGGATAATGTTGTTATAGCCAAAGAAATATTTCATTCAATGAACAAATCTAAATCTAAACAAGGTTTTTTTGCTCTAAAATTGGATATGTCTAAGGCGTATGATAGGGTCTCTTGGTCTTTTTTAAGCTTCATGTTACATCAAATGGGTATTCATGATTATTCTCATAATCTAATTATGAATTGCGTGACTTCTGTAACTTTCTCTATTCTCTTAAATGGTGCTCTATATGGGAATTTTCAAAGTGGTAGAGGTTTACGGCAGGGATGTCCCCTTTCTCCATCTTTGTTTATCATATGTTCACAAGGTTTATCTCTTTTGATGGAAAGATTTGAAGCTACAAGTCTCTACAATGGATATCAGATAAACACTCAAGCTCCAATTATCAGTCATTTAATGTTTGCCGATGACTTGTTCTTTTTTGGGAAAAATTCATAGGAAAATGTGCATCAACTTAAGAGTATTTTGGATACGTATTTATCTTTATCGGGGCAAGCTATTAACTTCTTGAAATCATCTATTCATTTCAATAATGGATGTGCTTCTTACTTCAAAGGGAGAACAATTCAGATTTTAGGAGTTAAGGAAATGAAAACATATGAGAAGTATTTGGGAACTTATCCTTTGAAGTCAGTTCGAAATATTGATACGTTTGAACCATTGAATTCAAAGTTCGATTCTAAGCTTGCCGGATGGAGATGTTTCTTTGTTAACCAAGTTGGGAGAACGGTTCTGTCAAAGAGTATTCTTTCAACAATCCTAGTTTATTCAATGAGTACTTGTATCCTCCCTAAAGGTGTTACGAATCAAATGGCTCAGACCCAAAGAGCTTTCTGGTGGGGACATGATGTACATACAAAAAAGTAACATTTCTTCAGATGGGAAAAGGCAATGAAAGCAAAGGAAGATGGTGGTTTAGGAATAAGAAACATGGAACTAGTTAATCTTTCTCTTGTGGCTAAACTGGTTTGGAGATTCTTGACAAACCAACAATCTGCATGGGCTCAATTATTCCATGGAAAGTACTTACAATATACTTCTTTTTGGGATTATCAGATTAAGCAAGGTGATTCTAATACTTGGAAGGATATGATTACTATCAGATATATCTTCATCAACAATTGTTGTTGGTTTATTGGCTCAGGGAGAAATATTCATGTTTGGAACGATCCATGGATACCTAATTTACCCGGATTTAGACCAACTATGCTTCATAACTCTAATACCCAGGTCACTTGGGTTTCGGAACTGTTTATTCAGGGTCAAAAAGTATGGAACATGGAGTTATTATTGAAGTTATTTCCGTTGGATCAAGTTGAAATTATCTCTCAGATATATATTCCACAAGATGAGGAAGTTCAAGACAAGTTAATTTGGCTTAAAAATCCTTCTGGTCAGTTTACGGCCAAATCGTGTTACAAACTACTCTCTGATAACATTCCAACAACATCAACGGTGGCAGAGTTTCCATGGAAACAATTTTGGAAGAAGATTAAAATCCTTCCTAAAATTCATAATTTTATGTGGAAAGTTCTTCATGAAGGAATAGCAGTTTATGCAAATCTCGGTAAATATAATTCTCATGTTCAGAACTTGTGTCCTTTGTGTAATTCAGCAGAGGAATCGATCTTTCACTTGCTCTTCAACTGTCAATTTGCGTTGGATGTCTTTCAGTCAAGTCCCATATTAATGGAGATTCACGGAGAGAATACAATGGATGTCATCAGGCACTGGTTAGATTATCCTGATCAAGGAATTATGCTTAATTTGGGAGGCTGTTTATTGTGGAATATTTGGAAGGTTAGGAGTGAACTAGTCTTCAACCATAATCATATAACTGTGGCATCCTGTATTAATAAAGATTTAGAAGATTTTATGATATTTGATCTTCATCATGCTTTAAACTACTGTTCAGAAATTCCAGTGAATCAAAGTAATATTGCAGTCTGGGAGCTTCCACCTACATCTTTCGTGAAGATAAATGTTGATGCTACTTACAACAATGGTAAAGGTGCAGTGGCGGCCGTTGCTGTGGATTCTTTTGGAAATCATTTGGGTTGTGGCGCGATATGTTTTGATACTTTTTCAGCATCAGTAGCAAAAGCAAAAGCTTACGGCTTTGGCATCCAATTGGCAAAACGACTGCAGCTATGTCGATTAATTGTGGAAGGTGATGCTTCTGAGATTCCCAAAGCTGTTACTGGGAATACGAATGAGATCCCATGGAGTCTTCGCTTAACGGTTCTCTCTATTCGTGACAGCATTAAGGATTTTAGCGAAATTAGATTTGTAGCTATTCCTAGAGATGCTAATTCTATTGCGCATGACTTAGTTCAATACGCAATTTCAAATTTTATAAACAGATGGTGGTATCATGATGAACCGCCAAATTATATTATGAAACGTCTCACTTTTAGTGAGGATTAATATAATTTATTCTGTTACCTTCAAAAAAAAAAAAAAAAAAGGTTTATGGATAGTCCTAGCAATCCCCTCAACTATCAATAATGCACATCATCAGAGGAGGAAGAAGAGGAGGTTGATCCAAGGAATTTTTTCAGGGCATGTGACTTTTCTAGAGTGAACCCCTATTACAATGAGGATGGTGATTACATAGGTCCAGATAAGGGAAAAGCAAAAGCTGATGCTGCTGAAAAAGCTAGTGATGTGGAGGAAGATGACAACAACAAGAAGGATCCATGAAATTTTTAAATTTTATTATGTTTCACTTGGTTTAGAAACTTAGATTGTGGTTTGAACTATTACCTTATGTTTTGAACTGTTAGTTGTTGGTTTTAGATTTGTTAAACTTATGTTAATTTTCAGTTCACTTGCTTTAGAAGTTATTCTTTTTTTGTGCAGTTTTTAGAATATTAGAGTTGCTGTAAGTCGGCATGGTTTGTAAGCTCGACCTTGCTGACCATACCATGTTATATGCTATAGTGCTGTCAGGGATAAGTAGTCGGCATGGTTTGAAATCTTAACCCTGCCGACCTAAATGTTAGTAGTATAAAAATATTACTTTTTAAGTACAAAGTACAACCCATTGAATGCTCAATGGCTAGAAATTTCAAAATCAAGATATTAGGTGTGTTGTTATTATAAAAGCATTCTCAACTTCATCTTCAACCTTGCATAAAGAATGGAAGTTCAAGTGCAACACAACCAAATATTTGTAGTCTTTGTACACTAAGTGGTCATTTTGCAAACGATTGTCCCTTTGAAGGAAGCAAATGCACTATTGAAGGTTGTAAGGGATTCTTATTTCTCATGAAAGCTGCAGTAGGAGATGTATATCATCCATATGCTTCAAAATGCACTTGTTGTGGGTTTTTCTATTGGATAGATGAGCGCCTAGCTCCGTATGAAGATGAAGTTGCTAAAATCAACCTTCTACCATGCACAGATCCATGTTGCGACGGTAAGATGAAGCTAATTACCTCTCATAAGCAATTGTGTACCGGAAAAAGATACTATCTATGTCCCAAATGTGTTAGGGTTAAGTTTTTAACGTTTGTATGCTTTAATTAAGGTTTGTATTCGATGTAAAGTCGGCATTGTACTAAATTAAAAGCGTGCCGGCTGCTTCACAGTCGGCACTTAAGAGTATACAAACCATGCCGGTGAATATATGGTCGGCAGGTTTCTCCTAATACACCCTGCCGACTATAATGTATGAGAACATCCAGAAACAAGTTTTTTTTCTGTTTTGATCGACATGGTTATCTTCATAAAACCTGTCGGCGGATGTACAGTCGGTAGGGTTCTCCTCATAAACCCTGCCGACTTAATGCATGAGAACATCCAGAAACAAGTTTTTTTTGTCTGTTTTGGTCGGCATTGTTATCCTCAAAAACCATGCAGACCAGATAAAAGTCGGCAACCTAATGAAACCAAGACCCTACCGACCCTGGGACGGTCGGCCTGTAAGAGGGAAAAAACTTGCCGACCGTCCCAGGCCTATTTTCCTGTGCTTTCATGCAGTGCAGCCGGCAGCCTGACGAATTAATAACATGCCTACCCTGGGAGGGCCGGCAGGGTCGTGTGACAAATACAATGCCAACCAAAGGAGTATACAAAAAAAAAACCACATCCATTTTATTCATTTGTAGTACGCCAAAATACATTACACAAAACACGAATGCGATTACAAAAGTACTCCAAAAATATTCCTTAGTTCCTACCATAATCAATCATCACTCAAATCTATTGGAGGGAGTTCATTCAAATCTATTAAACCTCCTTTAGTCAAATCTACGGGACATTCCCTAGACTCATCTAAAACATTCCAAAGGTCCATGTTGTCCTCATAAAGTTTCATCCATTCCTTGCTCTTGTTGTTTGTGAACTTCTCCCAAAAACTAAACCTACAAAGAGGAGGTAATGGACATTCCTTGTTAAGTTGTAGACCAATAAAATGATTTTTATCCACCAAAGCCATGACAATTCTTCTATGCTTGAGTTGCTCCACGCAAACCGCATGTTTCGGTGCAAATGCTATAGATAGTCCCTTACTAAAAAATGTACCACGCAATTCCACGTATCCGCCAATAGATGGCCACACTCCGGCATTCTCAACCAATGCTCCCATTTGACCGGTGCATTTCCCTCCGGGCCTTTAAAACTAGTTAGCAAATCTTTAAAAGTTGCTTCTTTGTACTCCATGGAACCTTCTAGCATCATTGAGATATGAAACTCCTTGTCGTTTTCTAGTCGGGCGGCCATCTTCTTTCTTATGTATTGGCATTGGGTGAGATTCTCCTCAACCTCTCCACTTAGTGACCCAATTGTTGCGAGACAACGTGAAACCCACAATTTCCATCTTTTGGGACGTCGTCGGTACCAATAACGAACTCTTGAATAATTGGAGGGAGTTGTACGCGATACTCTTGCAACACCGGTTGTACTACCTTCCTTGGACGACCTCTTTTCTTCGCAACATCTCCTTGGCTTGCTTGACTCTCAAGAGGTAGAGTGCCATTTGGATTCAAGTTTGAGACCGTTGGTGTAGTTGAATCCTTCCTTGGCCGACCCCTTTTCTTTCCAACAAATACCACACTTGCTTGACTCTCAAGAGGTGGAGTGCAATTTGGATTCAAGTTTGAAACCATTGGTGTAGTTGTTTCTTTCCGCGGACGACCTCTTTTCTTTTTAGCCGGCTCCTCCTTGTATTGCACCTCGGTATAAGCATGTCCGGATGGATCGCACTTTGTACTCAAATGCTCTTTATTTTGTTCCCTTTTGGATTGATCGTACTTTGTCCTCAAATACTCTTTAATTTGTTCCCTTTCGGATTGATCGCATTTTGTACTCAAATACTCTTTAATTTGTTCTCTTTCTTCCTCCCTTGTCTTTGTGGTAGGTGGTTTACCCGTTGGATCTTGTTTCGCCGGTTCTTGAAGTTCTTCCATAAAAGGGTAAACAATCGGCATCAACTTGTGCTTCATAGTTTGTTTGTCCAACCTATTCAACTTGGGGTACTTTTCGAGGATTATTCTCCCAAGTTCCATGTCGCCAAACTCTTCACCGGGATCTTCTCTTGGAGCCGGTTTGAAAGATAATTGCTTCCAATAAGGATCGATATCATCAAGAGGAATGGGAGTTTTATACCTACCAAGCATATGACGACATGGAAGTCCGATAGCCTTCATTATCCTACACTTACAAGGAGTGCTCGGGTCGTCATACTTTTTATACTTTTTAAACAAAGCGAGATGTTTCATCATAAAACGTATTGCCCAATGCGAGACGTTGCAATGTATACCAACAAGCATCCAATTATCCTCCTTAAACTCCCTCAACTTCCGGAAGCTACTTTCTTGGAATTGGTTTTTTATCTTTTTGATATCATTATTAGTGTACTCATGGATAGCATGTTGCACCGTCACAATCCCATTTTGACTTGTGAAAAGTAGACCTTTTAGTCTCCCATGAGCTTGCTCTACCATACTTGTGGATTCAAGTTTGAAATGTTTATAGTCGTAAGTAAAAGCATACACAAACCTCTCTTTGTGTGGCCTCAACCATTGTTTCTTGCAATATTCCACTACTTTGGGGTAATTAGTTCCCCAATCTTCCTCGAACTCCTTCAAGTTTATCTCATATCTTGCAACACTCATCGACCAAACCACCTTATCCCACGCTTTTATGAATAACCCAAACTTGATCTCACCTTCTTTCCATTCTTCGTCTTCTTTGTTTTTCTCCTTCTCATGCTCCTCTTTAGTTAGTTTGCTAAGACGTTCATCTTCCTCTTTTTCATGTTTAGTTCCTTTCTTTGCCTTCGGTTTTTGGATATGACTTCTACAATTCTTTCTAAGATTGCATTGTATATGCCAAGTGCAAAGGAAATTTTGTGCATTGGGAAAGACTATCCTCACGGCGTTCATTATTGCCTGCTCATTATCGGTGACTATAACCCCGAGAGTCTCGTCTTCGTGGTAGAGAAGATTCAAAGTTTCCAATGCCCAAATATAGCTATCATCCTTCTCACGATCCATAAAACACCATGCCACCGTGAACGATTGCTTATCCGAGGTTTGTCCAACAATGTTCAACAAAGGCATGTTGTACCTATTCGTCTTATAAGTACAATCCATGAACAAAACTTGGTAAAAGCAACACGCCAATTGAATCATATAGGGATGCGCAAGAAAAATACGATCCACCTTCCCCTCCGATGACTCATGGTGTCTCACCGTGTAGTTGTATTTGTGTATTAACCATTATGATTCTTCCATCACCTTTCTTCCATCCCATTCAATTCTTTTAATAGTTGCCTTGGCCGCATAAATTGTAGACAACGAAGAAAGGTTACGCGGGTCATCCCTCTTAAACTTACTTAGGAGCTTACTTGGTTTAATTCCCCAACTTGTTCTTACTTGTTCGAACTCGTGCGGTTTCAACTTGGAAACTTGACAATGCCCAACTAGAGTTTCCGGATCTTTATGGTTATGCCAACCAACATCAACTCTACTCATTCTCCACACGTTGTCGGTTTCTTTGTTCCTCCAAAAAATAATCTTGAATGGGCATCCACACTTCTTTGACTTCGTCTTGTACACCCTATTCGTCTTCTTATCATACACATAACCCTTTCTCTTGTGACTTTCCACCAAATGACCCATAACACTCGCATACCATTTCCAAAACGCGTAGATTTTTGTTGGGTGTTTTTCACTAGAACGCACATCTTCTCTTTGGCTTTCTCAACAATCCAATTGACCGCGTCATTTTTATCCTCCCATTCCAAATTAGCGTAATGTGCGGAAGTATCAGGACCCCTAATTTTCTGAGCTTGAGGCTGATCCGTTATCGGTACCAATGCAACAATCTACAAAACATCAAAAGTTAGTTGATATGTATTACCAAAGTCGACAAGGTCGACATATAAAACCCTGCCGACAACAAAACAAATGTAAGACGTAAGAAAAATTTAACAGTCTTGCCACTGGACTAGAGTCGGTAAAGGTTCGAAAACTTGAAAATGCCGCTTAAGCATTTTCAAGTAACGACTCCAGTGTTGTAAAACCGAAAGTCGGCATGGTGTCAATTTTCTACCCCGCCGACACGAATATTGCTCATGAAAAGCTCGGCACGTTGTTCAATTACAAACCACGCCGCGTGTTTGGCTCGGCATGATCGACAAGCGTCGACCTTGCCGACCCCCGGGAAGCAAAAGTGAAGAAAAAAACCAAAATCCATCATTTGCATGGAAAAATCACAATCTTCACCACGTAGGTTGTCTACCCGATTACTTGCACTCCATTCTCTTCTTCTTGGTCATTGGATTCTACGTTTGGCTCAACATATTCATCACTTCCATACCCATCATGAGTTTGAGGAAAATAAAAGTGAGGGTCATGCATGTAATCCATTTGATCATGGTCTGGTAGATGATCATACAAGTACTCATCTGTAGGAGGAAAGTTAGAAGACTTCCCACTTCAAAATCTGGATTTGAATCACTCATATCACAAATTTCTCAAAAACTCTAACTTTTCCGCCCCAAAACTTCCTCTACTACTTCATTCTACTTCTCTCTCTAAATTATT
Organism: Papaver armeniacum; assembly: GCA_023531295.1. NCBI lineage: Eukaryota > Viridiplantae > Streptophyta > Magnoliopsida > Ranunculales > Papaveraceae > Papaver > Papaver armeniacum. Next base: position 92,862 of record JAJJWW010005596.1, on the reverse strand, counting down.
TCTAAAACCCAACTTATAAATCAACTAACTAATCTAATCATTTTAATTAAATTAGTGCTAATCATTGTGGGGGCATTTTAGTCATTTAGAATATACAAGGTTAAGGGGTGGCTTGGTTTTACTTCATAATGACCAGATTTTGTCTTATTGGGTATACCCCAATCAAACCGGGATACTTTAAATCGAAATGGGAAATTCATAAATTTCCCCCAAATATGCAGTAAAATAGGATCACACTTCACAGCGTTATACGAACGGGGAATATAGTCCTAGTACACTGTACAGTTTCTTTAAGAAATAAATACACCCTCTTCTTCCCTGTCTAAAGATTCTGAACTCAAAAGTCTCAACCAACTATCCTCCACAAAACAGAAGAGCGAGAAAAAGAAACAAAGATTCTGGCAGCAATGAATGGTGTTGTATCAATGGCAGCAACATCACAAGCATACTTACAGGGTAAACAAGTAACTGAATCTAGGGCGTTAGTTGCTGAACTGTGTCGTCACTTTTATTCACTTGGTTGGGTTTCTGGTACTGGTGGTAGTATTACTCTTAAAGTTCATGATGAGTCAATCCCTAAACCTCAACAAATCATTGTCATGTCTCCTTCTGGTAATAATAATATCTTTCGATTTCTCTTATTCCCCAATTATTTCATTTAATTTGAAAGAGTTGTTTAATTTTGATTGTGTTTTTGGGGTTTAGGTGTTCAAAAAGAAAGAATGGTACCTGAAGATATGTATGTACTTTCATCAACTGGTTCTGTTCTATCTACACCTACTCTTAAACCGTACCCTCAAAAACCTCCTAAGTGTACTGATTGTGCTCCTCTTTTTATGAAGGTTTGTTTCTTCGCCCTTGTTTTTCTATATCCTTTTGGAATTTGGATTCCGTTTGATTAATTATTACTTTTGGTGGACTATAAATGATGATTGTTAATGGGATTGACCTAAAATTATTTTGTGATTGCCGATTTTTATTGAATTTCCTAGAGGTAAATGATGGCTCTATTGAAATCTGGTAGTGCCCAAATGGTTATTGTTTTTGCAGTTTGAACTCTGGAACTAGAATGATGGATAAATGATCACTATGGGGCGTCCAATTTTTAAGAAGAGTGTTTAGTTTTTTTATGTGAGCTAGTTAATTTGATTAATACCTTGTAACACGACTCATTTTGTTGGTGGTTTTCCAGGCATATCAGATGCGAAATGCTGGTGCTGTAATTCACAGTCACGGGATGGAGTCTTGCATTGTGACGATGATTAACCCAAATGCTAAAGAGTTTCGGGTAAAGTTTTTACTTTATTAGTAAATTGGATAATTATATTTCAATCAGATAGAAAGAACGAAAAGATCTCATATTATTCACTTTTGCCTTTGGGCATGTTGTTAATCCTTGTTATTTTGCAGATTACTCACATGGAGATGATAAAGGGAATTCAAGGCCATGGATATCATGATGATCTTGTTGTCCCAATTGTGGAGAATACTGCCCATGAGGGAGAGCTCACAGATTCTCTTGCTGAAGCGGTATAGTTTATTTATTTTCGCCTTTTGTATTTGTTGTCCTTTAGGGTTGGTCTATTATCTTCCAGAGACATTATTCACACTTGTATTGCTTGCAGATTAAAGCCTATCCCAAAACCACAGCAGTGCTTGTCCGTAATCACGGGATCTACATATGGGGTGACTCCTGGATTAATGCAAAGACTCAGGTTTGTGTGCTGAAATTTCTCAGTGATCTTATCCAAATGAATGACCTTTGGTTTGTAATTTGAGAAACTGAAGTTACGAACAGACTGTGAGGATTTGATATTTTTGGTCTAACATTTTACTAAAAATTGCCAATCCTATTATTTAAGCTTAGTTTAACTGGATTTTGTTTAGTCACACACACATCTGGTGAACCAATTAGTTGCCCTTTATTTTGCTTGGTTTTCTCTGGTCAAATGTCAAAGTTAACCAGCTGCAATTCTAATGTCTATGTCCTCTTAACAAATGTATCCACCCATAGTCAGGCCTTTTTTTTTAATCTCCCCCTCACCTTGCTATGCACTTCTTTTGAAGCTTCACTTCACTTAAACTGCTCATGTGAAATCTAAGGAGACATCATCTGATTTCTTCGTCTCCTAGTGTGTAATTGAACTCATAGAAGAGTTTGATTTTTATGCATAAGCCAAATATATGTTCGCCAATTAAGTGCATTAATGTATATACATATATTTATATATATTATAGTCATATTGGTCCAATCAGTATATGCAATTGTGTTTATGTTCCCCTCTAGTAAGTTTTTTACTTTTTGAGATGGTGAATCTCTTATTTCTGTTAAGAATTTAACGAGTAATATATCTATTATCTTTAATCTAACTGGTCTGCATAACTGTATCAGGCGGAATGTTATCACTATCTCTTCGAGGCTGCTATCAAACTCTATCAATTGGGCTTAGATTGGTCGACCCCAACCCATGGTCCAATTCAAAGCGTCAAAAGACTTCACTATGGTGATAGTAATGTTAAGACGAGGGCTACGACCGGTGGTAATGGAGCTGATCCACCCCACGTATGTGTCTATTTTCTTAATGCCTTCTTTTGCTTACAAGAAACATTTCTTTTTGATTCTCACAAAATAATAATAGGAATTTCTGCATTTACAAGATCAAACCAGTGTTATGTTAATCTTAGGTTTTCTGTACCAAGGAATCTTTTGTACTTCAGAATGCTAGATCCTAGTTTGGAGGTTTCGTTCTTCATGATGTTACACCTATGGTTCCACTAATCTTCTTTTTTTTTTTTTTTTTTTTTTTTTTTTTTTTGCATATGCAGCGCTGTGTTGTTCTTGACATTGAAGGGACGACAACTCCTATAACATTTGTAACTGAAGTTCTTTTCCCATATGCTCGTGATAATGTGAGGAAGCATTTAACTGCCACATATGATACTCAACAAACCAAAGATGATATTAAGTTGTTGCGTGCTCAAGTAAGTCTTAATTGCTTCTCACTTTTAATCTTTGTAAGCAATTTATTTAAGATGCTTGTGATGAGGAGATAATCCTACTGCATAACTGTGATATGAAGCACATCTAATTTAATGTGAGATAATGGAAGTTTTTTCCTTCTCTCCCTTTCTTCCTGTGAAAAACATCTTTAAGTGATTTTCAGTTTAGGCTTACTTGTTCGAATGCCCGTTGTAAAGTAGTCTAACATTTTGCACAGGTTGAGAGTGATTTGAAAGAAGGTGTTGTTGGTGCCCTGCCCATTGCCCCTGATGAAGCTGGCAAGGAAGAAGTGATTGATTCTTTGGTAGCCAACGTCGAAGCTATGATTAAAGCTGACAGAAAAATTACCTCTCTTAAAGAATTGCAGGTAACCAGAGTTCTATGATAAAAAAAGGCACGCTGCAGAAGTGGATTCCTGTAATCTAGCTTTTATACTCGTTACTGTGCACTTATGCAGGGTCATATATGGAGAACTGGATTTGAAAATAATGAATTAAAGGCAATAGTTTTTGAGGATGTACCACAAGCTCTTGAAAGGTGGACGGATTCAGGCATCAAAGTTAGTACCGTGCTTTTGGGTTTTCCCCTTTCTTTGTTATGATTGCATTGAACTATCTAACTCGTAGTAAAGCTGTTGTTAATAATCATTATCATTTCTCAAAATGCAGGTATACATATATTCAAGTGGTAGCAGGGAAGCTCAACGGCTTCTCTTTGGCAATTCAATCTATGGAGACTTGAGAAAGTATTTATGTGGATTTTTTGATACCACAGTAGGGTAAGATATCACGCTTTATTTCATCTTTGTTGTATCTCTCTATGAAATGAACCGTTCTAAATCTGTGATACTTGTGTGTACAGAAACAAAAGAGAAACTCGTAGTTACATGGAGATTTCCCAGTCGTTGGGTGTGGATAATCCATCAGAGATCTTATTTGTAACAGATGTATTTCAAGAAGCCGTGGCTGCAAAGGAAGCAGGTAAATATCTGTGTACATATTTTGTCCCTCAAATCTTTCATGAAAGTTAATAGCAGCAAACCTAGTGTATCTATATAACGTGCTCATCTTTGGAGTCATACACTTATGTTTATGTGCATAAACCTTGCGACTTAGATAGGATTTAGATATACATGATGGTATCAGATGGTTTCGATCTACATTTAAAGATCAATCTTTAAAATAATCAGCAGTAGGTCATCTTCATGTGGCCAGAGGTGGAACCCAGAAGTATAAGAAAGTGTGTAGTATTTAAGTGCATAGCATAGCAGGACATAATGGGAAGTTTTAATTGCGGTGTCATGAAAACGGCCAAACCAGCAAATGCGGTATTTCACTTTAGCGTCTCATCTGTCTTGGTATGTAGTTCAGCTCACAGCAACCATAGTAATTGAACCTTATAGCATTACCCGTGCTTAGTAAAGGAAAGATGATATGATTTTATCAAGCTATGCGGATTCTAAATTATTAAACCGGTTTTGTACCCAATTATAACACAACATTGGAAAACTAAAGTACCGCTCGTTTTGGAGTTTGTTGCTAACAGTTGGTTTAACTAGCCATGTTCTACATCTCATCAGTTGTATATTATCACATTCCCCACCATCAAAATTTACAATACTGGATTTGACTTTCAGATCTTTTTGTTGCATGATGTAATGTTTTAACCTTGTTGGTAACTTGTATGTTACAACCAGTTAAAATGATACGTTTCTAACAATACTATTTACCTTACCAACGTTTCAGGTTTTGAGGTCATCATTTCTGTCCGGCCGGGAAATGCACCTCTTCCAGAAACCCATGAGTTCAAAACAGTGACATCCTTTTCGGAAATCTGAGGTCCAAATTAATTTTCTGTAATCTTATTAATGTGGCACAATGTTGTGATTAATAAATGAATCAATAAATGTCTTGACATAAATGTGGTTTGTTAGAGTTTTCAAAGTCCAAGTCATACAAACTTCATATTTCTCCAACTGCCGTAAGAAATGAAATTAGCTTGTGGGATGTTTCAATATGTTAGATTTATACTTCACAAGTTCACACATCCTTTACCCTCTTGAAAGAAACCTTTATCAATAAAGCAGGTTATCATCTTACCATTGTGCATTCCTTTTGACTTTGCTCAAAGTGGGTTTCTTTTCTCTGGCAGTATATTTCTTTAAATATGGACTTCATTACTGCTGTATTTTCAGCATCTTTAAATACTAAATTCAGACTTCATTTGTTCAGTTTTACTAGACAACCACCTTATTTAGTGTGGAATCTGTGGATCTAGGGTTTTAGCCCCTCTATTAAATAGGCCTGGTCTAAGCCACATTTTGCATTCCCAGTTGCAGGTCAAAGTTTCCATTAATGAATCTACCCACATGTTATTACGCCAAAGGGGCTAATACCCACACAAAATTAAGGCAGTGAAGAAGAGGTAGTAACCTTTTCTTTTTTCAACTCTCTTTGCTCGGTTCATCCTCATCATAACAAGCCCCACTGTCTAACTTATTTTCTCGTGTGTCTCTCCACCATTATTAGGTTTTTTGTCTGTTTTCAAGTCAAAAATTAGGTTTTTTGTCTGTTTTCAAGTCAAAAAAAGATTTTCCTCTTTCACATTCAAAAAAAGAAAACCAATTTTGCTTTTTCCTAGTCTTCATATGATCAATTCAAAGTTGAATTTCTTAGCTCTTCACCTGTTATAATTATAATAGTGAGAAGAATTAAAAGATAGGGTCAGGGCTTATCAAAAAAAAAAAAATTCAAAGTTTTCACCTGTTATAATAGTGAGAAGAATTAAAGATAGGGTCAGGGCTTCCTTTTACTCTCTTTTTATAGGTTCTCTCTTTCTCCCCACTACAACATTTATTTGTAAAGGAAAATCTAAAGCTGAGCACACTATTAAGTTAGGTCTAACATCACTCCCTTGCTCCACATCTGATTCATGATAGGTGTTTCCCAACCATCTGATCCCTTATACATTCCTTGATCAAATACACAAAGGGATAAAAACGGCAACAGTCGTGATGCCATGATGGGTGTTTCTGATCTTCTCCCATGCTTTGATCAAACGGAAAAAGAAACGATCAAACATAGCTTGAGGGATCTAATTTGGACCTGGTAGGACCCTTTTCTATCCTGTTTTCTCAATATACCCCACTACCCCGCTGATTGGTGACCCCATAGGAAAGGAAAGAAATGTGGGTCCAAAAGAATTGATTGGACCTACTTAAGATAGCTTATCCGAAATGAAATGCGAATGACCTGCACAAATCAAGTGACCATTCCGTGTACTTTGTGCAGACAGAGAGCGTCAATCAGGTTCAGGCTTACTACAACTTCAACAGCAAATCTATCTATCTATAAAATATAGTTCTGAGAGGGTATATAATTGTGCTGAAATCAGATGGCAATGATCATTCATTCAATCATCCTGATTCCGGAGAAACTTTTTCGGACCCATGCTGCAAACCCTACATGCGAGTGACCCCATGTAATGGCAAGTTTTGAAATTTGAAATCTGTAGAGACAATACAGTACAAACTTAAAAGTATGCCCTTGTCTTAAGATCTCTCCTAAAATGGGTATCTTTCACAATAACTTTCGGTCTTGTATAGTTTGGTTTGGTCCATTCAAGTTATGGTCTTCCTTACAAACCTCAGTAGTAACTAGTAAGCCACAATCACATTCACACATCAAACACATACAGTGAATGGACTGAACTAAAGAAATCAATTCAATGTGAGGTTTCTATCTGATACTCTTTGCGAGAGTTGGTAGAAGAAGGACATTGCCATTGCTATAATCCCAAAACGTGAAAAAAAAAAAAATGAAATTTGCTCACACTCTATACACACACATTCTACAGTTTTTCATACAAATTAAGGTCTAATCTTTCAGTTGAATTCTGAAAACTCAAATTGTAATAGCAATCTTTCAGTTACAATTAATAGCAAAAGCAAGATTTACTTCCTTTGCAAATGAGAAAGCTCAGATACTTTCATAGTACAAACAGAGAGGAAGAAAGGAAAAAGAAAAAGAAAAGAAAAGAAGTGGTAAATTTTCTTATAAAATCCATGAAAAATGAAGAAAAAAAAAGAAAAAACAATCCAAACCCAATTCTAAGAGATCTTTTAATCTCATATTCATAGATCTCTATCTATGATAATAAAACAAGCAAAATGAAGAGACCAAATTGTACAATTGAGATGAGATCTCTATCTCTTCTTTTTTTCCCTCTCTTCAAATTAATTCAAGTAGTACTCATTCATTATATGGATAATAAAAAGAGCTTACGCATTTCAAAACTCAAATTTAAGAAGAACCTGAAACTCTCGGTGATGTAACAGGAAATAAAGGAAGTAGCCTTGGTTCTGTAGCTCCAGGTGTTGAAGCTCTTGGGGATGGATGCAAATAAAAACCTTTTTCTGCAATTGCTCTTTCCTCGGCCACACCAACAGAATTAGTAGTACCCATAGACGTTAATGAAGGAGGAGACCTGTTAAATGGGTCTTGAATTAAAGGAGTAACAGGGCTAAGAACAAGTGAAGGAAAATCAAGTATACTTGGTGATAAGATCTCTTGATTCCTTGGTGAGAACCCAGAGTTAGTCTGTTGCATAAATCCAGGCATTAGTGGACTAATCTTGAGATTTTTCATACTATTTCTTCTCTCATATAGTTTAAAACCTTGTTTCTTAGGCCCTGTTTTGATAGGTGGTATTGGGTTTTTTGTTGACGGATCAAAATTGGATTTTGATGCTTGTTTTGCTGTTTCTGTTGATCCTGTTAACATCTGAACTACTTGTTTAAAAGATGATGTATCTGCTTGTATGAAAGTTGTTGGGTATGCATTAGTTTCAGATCTGGATATTGTTTTTGGTGTTAAAGGTGGTTGAACTCCATTACTGTTACTACTGCTGCTGCTACTACTGTTACTCCCATTGCTCTTTGGTGATGGGTTTTCTCTCATCTCTTGTGGTCTTGGTGATGATGATGACAAGTTCTCCATTACTTGTTCTGGTTCTATCTCCTCCTCCTCCAGAGAGCAAAAAAGAAAAATGAAAATAAATTAAACAATGAGCTCAATTTTCAGAACCGCTTTGTATATAGAGATAGAGGAGTGAAGAACAAGGTTGATTAGATTAGATGAGAAGAGAAGAAAGAAAAGAAAAGAAAAGAAAAGAGATGAGATAGTTTGTTTTTCTTTTCTTCTCTTCTTTTCTTTGCTTTGCTTTGCTTATTAGTTTTGGTTTTTCCTCTCTTACTTACTTTCTCTCCCTCCCTAGTATTTTCCTTTACTATTGTTGTTTGTTTATTTGTTTTCTAGTGGTTGGTTTTGATTGGGTTACATTACTATGTACCCAAATTAAAAATATTTTTAAGACAAAGGAGGAAAAATATCTTATTGGTTCAACTTGGAATTTCTTTTGCTGATGATTATGATGAGCAGAAACAAGTGAACAAGTCGTCAAAAGTTTTCAATATTTTTGCATTGACTTCAGAGCTTTGATGTTGACTCTTGTGGGAAGAAATAGGATGATTGATGATGAAGAAGAAGATACACTAATATGAGAATTCAGAACCGAGCAGTACCATCCCGCACGACCTTGCGGGATGTTTTCTCGTAAAAGCGGTTTCTAAACCGTTAGATCACTATGTCCCACAACTAAAAACCAGATCTATAAACCTTGAACCTTTTAGGGAAAATGGTGGGACGCGAATTAAAAATGATGGGTCCTAAAATGAATACAAATCTAACCGTTTATTTGCTCATCCAACGTCTTAAAAGCCATATTTGCGGCGCAAAGTCGTGTGGGATTGCATTTGTCTTCAGAACCACCACAACCAAAACAGACATGATAATCACTTGACACCAAGATCCAATGTCCATATTCAATACTCAAATGGGTTACTTACTTATAAGTTTCTAGATCATATCGGATTTTTTAGATTGGATGTTTTCCTAATTACATCTAATCTAACCTTCTTCCTTTAAAGATTTCAAAAGCACTTTATTGTGGGAGCTTTTAAGCGACAACATCTTATTCTTATGCGTCCTTTACATTTTTTTTGATGCATTATTCTCATGTGTCCACAGACTATACACGTACATCATCGGCAACATTTGGTGTCTGGGATGTTAGTTTTTATGCAGGTCTGGCTCTTTACATAGTTCCTGAAGAATTTTACCTCTACTATTAAGAGCATGGTTGCTAGTATTTGTATTTCGTAGCATCACGCATGTAAGAACATGGTTGCTAGTATTTGTATTTTGTAGCATCACGCATGAGTCATCTGAATTCTTGATCAATCTCCCCGATCATGATCTCTAAAATCGTAGATTTCATGAGCGTTAGTTTATTTTATCAGCAAAAGTTAATGTGTTAAGGGATGAGATTGGATTACCATAAATAAAAAGCCTCCCTAATTGAAGGCCAATGGATTTTGAATTCCACCTAAAATAATGAAAATAATGAAAATACTAAAATAATGAGATTGGATAGTGAGTGTCTAAAAATAATGAAACTACTAAAATACCCTCACTAGCTAAAGTTATGTTTCTATCATTATTTCTCATAATCTATTTCCATTTCTCTCAAAACCGATTAGAACTTGATTTTTTTTCATTTTTTTTTCATTTTTTTTCTTCATATTTTCAAAATTTTGGAAAAGTTTTGGATTCAAAAATAATCAGCCGATAAAGTAATTACATGACCAATTGTGTTTGATGTTCTTGATCCATGGAGAACATCTACTAAGAATAAACATACGTTCTTTATTTTCATGGCCGATTGTGCTTGATATTCTTGATCCATGAAGAACATCAATCGGGATCATCAAATATGGCCGACTGATCTCAATCGGTGGATACAATCCTCCACAAGTGCAGATTGATTAAAAATAAATAAAAAATGATAGCATTTTTACATTGAAATACGTCCATAATCGGTGGATAAGGGTTCCTCACATATTCCGATTGTAATAAACTAAAATTCAAGAGTTTTTTTTTGCAATTTTTTTTTTGCCAGAATCGGTTGATATGGATGCCCTTATCAGCCGATTGTAAACCTGGGTATGCCTTGATTGTTTTGCTCATAACTTTCCCTTCCGGCATCTGGATAACCTTATCCTTTTTGCGTTGGAATCGTGTTTTCATTCTATACAAGAATAATAGGGATAATAATTTACTGAATTCAGACAAGCTCCAATTACTCTTGGATCCAAGAAATCCATCTCTGCATGTAGTACTTTACTTCCAAAATCAATTGTAACTTGTCCAAATCTATGATTTTTTATCACAATTACGAGTTCAACATAAAAAGAATGAGATCATTCTGACGCTGGATGGAGGAGTTATGAGATTTTTTTTTTAACAAAAGGCCAGGTTTAAGGCCAGGTTTACAATCGGCCGATAACTAGCATTTACATCAACCAATTCAGGCAAAGAAAAAAATGCAGATAAACTCTAGATTTTTAAAAAAAAAAAACTTAATAGCATCACACGTGGGGAACCTTATCCACCAATTGTGGACGTATTTTTAAGCAAAAAAACTATCGTTTTTTAGTTTTTTTACTAATTGATACTTATCGAGGATTGTATCCGCCGATTGTGATCAATCGGCCATATAAATAAAGAAATATACCAATTCCGGATTGGTGCAATCAAGAGTTAACAAACCACTAGTCAATCAAATCAATAATTGAAAACTAAAATAAAAATGCAATTCTAGTTTTTCCACCAACGGTACTTTTAGACGCTTCTTGATCCCAAAGAAGTCTTTAAACTTGCGGACGTAAGAGATTTCGCCTAATTAGGTTACTCTCTTCTCCAAGATGGTATTGCATAATACTATTAGTCGGCTATATCAGTGACTACGAAACGAAGTGCATGCCTCAGGATGAGTTTGTAAGAAGAACAAACTTCACTATGACCAAGGTAGTTTGAACACCAAGGAATTTTTATTACTGAAAATATTCTCAAGATATGCAATAAAGCACCTAAATTCGGTTTCGTATAATTCCAACCAATATCCAACCGTATAACCGAAATCTTCATGGACAACTCAATATTAGCTAGCACTTAACTAGTATATCTTTCCAGAGATATGTTTTGCTCGCTGGTAAAACAAAATATATAACTTCAAAAATCTCAAAAAGATTATCTATTATTTCGGTTTGGGATCTCACCTTCAGTATTAAGGAATATCTTTGAACAATTAAGAAATAAGATTTCAGCACATGTTCAAATTACTCATTATGTCGACATCTTTAACTTACCTATTTTGCAAACTCAATCTCCAAATCATGCAAACCCTAAAGTGTACATGACTTAGAGAAATCAGTTTTGCCTATTGTGAACGGTTCTACCATGACTCCTAAAACAAGTTAGGATCGGTTTTACCTTGACTCCCAATATAGGTAAGGATCGGTTCTTCCTTGACTCCCAACATAAGATAGGATCGGTTCTACCTTGATTCCATACATAGGTTAGGATCGATCCAACCTTAAGATCTTCAATGAAAACCGGACCTTCAATCCTAGCGATTTCCTTCCAACTATGAAACAAGTTTGTATGTCTACTTCCTTAAACTCATGTAATTAAACATAGTTTTCTAGGTATGAAATCAAACTTAAGTTCCATACGCAATCTAGTAACGAGTTACAAAGATAATATTGATGTCACAATTACGAAGTTCAAAAGGTAAGCATTATACTTAGTAATTCAGTATACCAATATAAAGCACTCATCACTATTGATATATTTTTCATTGACACTTTGATCACAATATGATGATCAAGTCTATTATACTAGAGTTTCATGTATATAACTTCGCATGTTATGTTTTCAATCAGAAAGGACTTGAAAGCTTACGACATATAAATGGAAACAAGTCAAGTCATATATTACTAACCTCAAGTGGAAGGATGATGTCGATGCGTTTTCGAAATCTTCAGGTCTTCAGAATAATATTTGTATGTCTCAACATTTCTAGATTTCCTAGTCTAACCTAACGAAGTTGACTCTAATAATCTAATCAAGCGACTTATGAGTTTTGATACTAAAATATGGCAACCAACCTTAACATACCAACGCTTGGTGGGTTACGACGAGCAATGCTCTAACAGGCCTGAATACAAAGACTAAGCCACGTGTATAATCTGAGTTCTGGAGCGCATATCGAAGAATCGGCCAAGAAGGGTTTAAGAGCCAAGCCAAAGAGATCGAGACCTGGAATATGGATTACCACAAGTAAAGAGAATCAAGTCCACGTCGATTAAGTTACTTGGCAGAGAAGTGAAGTCTGAGTGGAGCATGACTTCATCTCCAAATAGATTAAGGCGGTTCCTCAGTAGACACGCTTGTCACTAGTAAGAATAAACAAATATGCTAATCTTATAAATCAAGTACAATGTACATAGACAATGCTGATCAATAAAGTTACAGTTTTCAGTGATTCTCTCTGTATTGTTAACCATAACTTAAAACATAATCAGCAAACCCTAACTGGTGTTGAACGAGATAATCACCAATTAAGAACTATAATCGATCAACATTTGTGATCTAACATCTAAATCACCAATCAATATCTTTTTGTAGGTACGTGTACGATTATAACTCCTTAAATGCAAATCACGCATCTTCATTGGCGCCGACTAGGGATGCATCATATACTTTTGATTTTTTATTTAATCTTGCTATTAATCATAATTTTGATGCATAACAATCCTAAATGTGGGAAAAAGAATAATTTTTATGAGAAAACTACATTTTTACATGATTTCTTGATATGCAAAGCATTAATTTAAGCTGTATTATACATAAATGCATTAATATTCTTAATTTTATCGTTATTGAGGTAAATCATGTGAAATCCGTTCATTAGCATCTGGATCTGATCATGTTATGAGCAAAATATCTAGTAGTATCTTGTCTGAATTGTTAAATCGCTCTCAATCATGCTTTTTATGGATGTTTAATCATTTTAATCTCAAATATGCGTTGAATCGCATGATTAACGCTTTATTATCTCTAACTTGAAGCATAACAACTAAAAATCTTATATATCTAGCTTCATATGATCATCTTAATCTCTTTCGTCTGAAATCTTTATATGATTTAACTTCATCATCTTTGTTTTCAATGAAAATAATCTGATATTATCATATCTTTAATAGCTTTTATAATATTTCAACTGATAATGAATATTCTAATATATGTTTTCTAGATCTGAACTTTTTAGTTAATCTTGCACTTTTACAGACTGCAAAATCAGTTTTCTGTAGAAACTTTTACCGACATCACCTTTTCTGGAAAAGTCGCACCTGAAAACAACATATCCAACATTTTTTACCTTCTTAAGTAAAAATGTTATCTCTATGTGGTAAAATCGCACATTATCTCTAACGATCTGATGGTTAACATACTTTAGATCCAAAATCTATCTCTTGAGTTATTAACTTATCCAATTTATTTGTTATCTGTTGGATCATAACTCTATATTTTACAATGATCATCTAATCAATGTCTTTGATTGATTTGTCTAGCTAGATCTCCAAGTATCTTTACTGATTTGGGGTAAAATAAATATCTAGAATAAAAAAAGATTCACTGACTGACAAATTTGTACTCTCAAGTGTTGACTATCATATTGTGTGGTACAACCAAGTGTCAAGCTCAACTCCAAGAAGAGTCTTACCTCCTCGACCTGGTATAACATCACCAGGGAGAATAACTACACCTGATGTGCCAACTCAAGCTAATACACCTCTAATACCTGAGGTGTCAACTCCATCTAACACACCTCATGTGCCAGTCACACCTTCAGGTTGAGTTAACTCCTCAATCGATCCTCGACCTGAACTTACTAGCTTACAAGGTGGGATCCCAGTCACGCCATCCATCGTGTTAGGCGCAAATAATTAACCAGTAGAAGTTTTGGTGGGTTTTGTAGTAACACGAGCAGGAAGGAGGAATCTACCAAGAGCTTCACCTATAAATACTACACATGTTGTACAAATTTCACACGACATGTTCCAGGAATTGTTAAATCAGGAATTGTTAAATTAAATTACTAGTTTGACTAAGAAGGTCAACTAGATGACTCCGCTAGCACCTGAGATGACATTGCAAACACCTACAAGTATGCAACCATCTCTAGCTCTCAAATATATCACAACAACCTGAGATGAGCCATTGAGTACCAACAAAGCAAGTATCACCAAGATCAGCTACGACAACATCTAAGAAACTACTGCTCGCTAGTACATAAATATGTGGCATCCCCTAGACATGTGGTCTTAGAAATCTACCCTTACCTTGAACATGGTTCAGCAGGAACCAGTTGATTCCAAGATGTGAACATGCGTCAACTTTAACGAGAAGCATACCTTCACAAATATATAATCATAATCTAAGATTTGAGAACTCAATCAATATATTCACTCTAATTTTTAGCATTTGGATCGATTTTTGGTGATGTTCACCTCTAAATACTACACCTCTAAATACTACACCCGTTGTACAAATTTCACACGACATGTTCCAGGAATTGTTAAATTAAATTACTAGTTTGACTAAGAAGGTCAACCATATGACTCCGCTAGCACCTGAGATGACATTGCAAACACCTACAAGTAAGCAACCATTTCTAGCTCTCAAATATATCACAACAACCTGAGATGAGCCATTGATTACCAACAAAGCAAGTATCACCAAGATCAGCTACGACAACATCTAAGAAACTACTGCTCGCTAGTACATAAATATGTGGCATCCCCTAGACATGTGGTCTTAGAAATCTACCCTTACCTTGAACATGGTTCAGCAGGAACCAGTTGATTCCAAGATGTGAACATGCGTCAACTTTAACGAGAAGCATACCTTCACAAATAGATAATCATAATCTAAGATTTGAGAACTCAATCAATATATTCACTCTAATTTTTAGCATTTGGATCGATTTTTGGTGATGTTCACCTCTAAATACTACACCCGTTGTACAAATTTCACAAGACATGTTCCAGGAATTGTTAAATTAAATTACTAGTTTGACTAAGAAGGTCAACCATATGACTTCGCTAGCACCTGAGATGACATTGCAAACACCTACAAGTATGCAACCATCTCTAGCTCTCAAATATATCACAACAACCTGAGACGAGCCATTGAGTACCAACAAAGCAAGTATCACCAAGATCAGCTACGACAACATCTAAGAAACTACAGCTCGCTAGTAAATCAATATGTGGCATCCCCTAGACATGTGGTCTTAGAAATCAACCCTTACCTTGAACATGGTTCAGCAGGAACCAGTTGATTCCAAGATGTGAACATGCGTCAACTTTAACGAGAAGCACACCTTCACAAATAGATAATCATAGTCCAAGATTTGAGAACTCAATCACTATATTCACTCTAATTTTTAGCATCTGGATCGATTTTCGGTGATGTTCGGTTATGTTTTTTGATTACCTTCTAAGTCGGTTCTAGAATAAGGCGGTTAGAAGCTAACCAGAGAGGACATAGAAATATTTGAAGTCTGATTTCTATTAATGAAATGATTTTGTCTACATTCTTAGCCTTTCTGGCTATTTTTATATTGTATGAACATGGGAATTACATGTAAAATGACCAAGCACGTGACTGTTGGGATCCAACAAATTTTTCTCGCCTTGCACATCTTTGAGCCTGTGACAACTCTTCGTTATAACCATCCATCTTTCCAGGTCTCCACTCAGCTGACACCATCGAGATTCTTCTTAGCTTCGTATCAGGACTCAGGTCTTTCGCGTCTATCTCCATATCTTTATGATCTTTAGACATATGGTTCAGGTCCTCGACATATGACGCTGAGTCTTATGACACGTTCTCGGGTAGATGTTATATTTTATCGTCTACATATTTTCCCCAAGTTTAATTAAAGTAAGTTTATAGACTTCTTTTATTAAACTTCTACTTCATTTTTGTATTAATAGCTCATGATTATAGATAATTCTTAGCTGTAGATGGCTCGTAGCTGTAGATGGCTCATAGATTCATTCGTGCCGACTTTTATCAGCTTATTTTGTTGATGTTTGAAGAGATACCTGGGTATCTTACTTAGGTGAGTATATCACCTTTTCGAGTCCCTTCTGGGTATTTTTGGGTTTTTCAAGTTGTACACATGTCCCCTATTTCTTCCCAAAAGCGAAGTATCTTTTTAAATATATTATACTGAAAATGCGGGGGTACAACAACCACACCTAACAATTCGTTTGGCAATCTGAGAGGACTTACTCCAATATACTTTCTAGAGAATCAACTAGACAGTCAGACTCAATCTAGAGAAAAGTATATAAAAGAGTTTATATCTCTATATCTTAATTCAATCTGCAATTAGCAAATGGAAATTTGCGAGCCCGATTGAATATACGAGAAGTAACTTGAACGGTACCAAAGACCAATGTTCAAGGATCAATCAATTTCAATCAATAAACAAAGGTTGTATTTCCTAATTGATCGATACAACGCACAACCTGTGATATTTCAATTATATAACAAAATATAACGCGGAAAAGAAATAACACAGACACCAAAATTTTGTTAACGAGGAAAACCGCAAATGCTGAAAAACCGCGGGACCTAGTCCATCTTTGAAAACCACACTGTATTAAGCCACTACAGACACTAGCCTACTACCAATGAACTTCGGACTGTACTGTAGTTGAACCCTAATCAATCTCACACTGATTCAAGGTACGATTGCGTTCCTTACGTCTCCCGATCCCACAGGGATACTACACACTTGATTCCCTTAGCTGATCTCACCCACAACCAAGAGTTGCTATGACCCTGTAGATGGGGAAAAACGGTTTGCTGGTTTTGTAGGAAAATAAAGAGTCGAGCATGTGGTCGAGACTCCTCAACCGAGCAAACTGCTGAACCTCACACAAATGCACCGCTGCAAAGGGGGTGCTTAGATTCGAGAGATCAATCTGTAGGACTCCGGCCTAAACCAAGACAATGGCCGTTCCAGAGTCAATTCGGTTGCAAAGAGGAGATGGGTTGATTCGTAGGAGGAAGGCGAGAATTGTGTGGGATCGATGATGATCAAGGATTATGGGTGTGTTGAAGGTTTCTAAATAATTGGTGAACTGTGGAGTTCGAATAAGTTCTGATGGATTGATGAATTCTTGAGAGTAGTTACTCGAGAAATTCTGTATGGACGATTGCTGATAGCTAGTGATCAGTCG
The DNA here is from genome assembly GCA_023531295.1 of Papaver armeniacum. Classification (NCBI taxonomy): domain Eukaryota; kingdom Viridiplantae; phylum Streptophyta; class Magnoliopsida; order Ranunculales; family Papaveraceae; genus Papaver; species Papaver armeniacum. Next base: position 75,640 of record JAJJWW010005596.1, on the reverse strand, counting down.
TCGTCCTCAATCATGGATTCAGAGACTTATTTATATTATCAGCGTTGTGGACACCTTGATCCCTGTAAGTGTGACGGTTTCATGAGTGGAAGAGTGGGAAAGTGAAAGATCGTGATAAAGTCAGTTCCATGTCGTGTGGAGACTTGACGGATCGTGCACCCACTACTTTGCTAACTACTTCAACCGTTTACACAGCTCACGCACATTTATCGTCGTGGATGAAATCCACGTGCTATAAACATGAGACCAAAACCTAGTTGTTATCCCCCAATTTGACGTGATTGATTTCTCACGAATCGTGGAGTCTGCATGACGGACGTGTATTTAGTTTGTCAGTTGTTGACTGATTAGACAATGAGTCTAGGTTTTGTTGAATCGAGCATGTTTGACAGATACTCATCGATTCATGAATGTTAATGTTGAGCGAATATTGTAAATTCGACGAGTTGTTGAATATTGATGAGTTACTGAATATATGTGGACTATTCGAGCAACTGAGCAAGTATTGCTCGATTCGACGAAATACTGATAAATTACTGAATATTGATAGTTGGATCAATATTCGAGCAACTGAGCAAGTATTGCTCAATTCGACGAATTACTGAATATGACGAGCAACTGAATGTTGATAATTTTGACGAGCAATTGAGCAAGTATTGCTCAATTCGACAAAATAATGAATGTTGATGATTTGACGCACAATTGAGCAAGTATCGCTCAATTCGGCAAATTACTGAATGTTGATAATTTGTCGTGCAATTGAGCAAGTATTGCTCAATTCGATAAATTATCGATAAATTACCAAATATTGATAAATTGGATCAATATTTGAGCAAGTAACAAGTATTGCTCGATTAAATGAAAACATTTATTGGTGACGTGACCCAATGAAATATTAAAATATTGGTAAGCTACCAAATATTATATGATTAATTCGAGATGTTGGTTCTTTGAATCCATCATAAATTCATTAGTGTTTGAATCGTGCTCGAGTGATGATTCGTGGAGCATTTATTCAAAACCTAATTTCAGATCATAGTTGATGAATCGGCGAAAATAGGTCATGAGTGATATAGGGACAAACCACATGGGATGATGGGCGTCCATGTGGTGCCCGGTGCTCAGTGAGAATGCACCGGGGTTCTCGGTTTGAGGATTGGTGAAAGAATGATGATTAAATGTTGGTTTCATCGTTTTTTACGAAATATTGATTTGAGTTCAAAGATTAGGTGATAAAACCTAAGTATGAGAGATGGGATCGACCATGAGAGTATGGGACCGACTCTTGGTGGTCACGTGACCAGTTGTCGGTCATTTGAAGAATTCTCCAGTTGATTGGAGAGAGTTTGGGCCCAATATGAGCAATTGAGCAAATTAGGTCAGAATTATGAAAACATATGGGATCGGCTTTGTGCAAGCCCTAGGAATGACTCTGGTCGGTCATGAAGGCATGCACGCGTTTTTGTGGTGTCCGTGTGTCCATACTGAGAGTTTCAGTATTTTCTGATGTGCGTTCGAGTAACATTGTGAATTTTCAGAAGAGTTTCACCTTGACTGAAATTCTTGACTTTTGTTGGAATGAGCATGTATGCTCAATTGATCAATATTTTGTAAATATTAAAATAGGAGTATTTTAACTTTTAAAATTGTCGTGAGAGGCTAGCCGGTTGTGTGACCCTGTTGGCTTTTGGTTTTTCGTGATTTGAGCAAAATTTGAGAAGTTATGACGAAATCATGATTTTTGCTCAAACCAAGGAGTTTCATGAATTTAGGAAAATAATAATTATAAAAGACTTAGGATTGCAAGGTGTGGGACCAGCCATGGCTAGGGCATGGCCAGCCGGCTATGTTGCCCGGTCCCACAACACTTTCCTAATTTTATATTATTATTTTTCATGAAACCATGATGTTATGGAGAATCCATGAGTTTTTGTTGACGGAGGAGTTTCATGAGTTTAGGGAATAATAATTATAAAAAGCTAGGGATTGTGAGGTGTGGGACCGTCCACGGCTAGGGCATGGCCGTCCGGCTATAATGCCCGGTCCCATACACATTTCCTTATTTTATAATATTATTATCTTTCATGAATCCGTGAAGTTATGGGGAATTCATGTATTTTGCAAAAACAAGGAAAGTTGCTAAAATCAAGGAGTTTTTCATGAGTTCATGAAAATAACAAAATAGGGCAAAATAATGGAAGAAGCATGGGGACCGGCCACGACTAGGGCATGGACGGACGACCGGTAGGCCCGGCCCCTGGGCGCTCCTTATTATTTTATTAATATTTGTTGTTTTCTCCTGTTTTGCGTAGGATTCCTCATCTATTCATATTTTTTGGATGCTCTGTTCGTGCATCCAGGTGCTCAGTCATGCATCATTGTCGAGTACACTTACACCATTTTTTTGGGGCTTACTTAGTGATGATCCAGATGCCCGATGTTTGAGTATTTATTGCTAATTCATGAAATTCAGTGTAGAATAATCATGAAATAGAATAATAAAATGAGTAGTTATTTATTATCAATTCATAGGATCAGTTGTGGATTCGACCATGAACTCGGAATAATAAAACAGGCATTACCATTCCATGTGATCGTGGATTCGACCATAAAATCGGAGTAATAAAATTATCTATTACCATTCCATGAGATTAGCAGTGAATCCGATCATGAAATTAGAATAATGATAATATAAATTATTATTGCCATTCCATGGGATCAGGCCGTGGATTCGACCATGGAATATGAGCAATTGTTATTGCCATTCCATGGGATCAGGCCGTGGATTCGACCATGGAATAAGAACAATAATAGATCATTCTGGGAATTCAGTGGTGAATGTCACGGCAGAATTAATCTATGTGCATAGTTAGGAGATGGCTAACATCCCGAAGGTGTTCTCAAATCTTACAAGAACGCTCGAGTCTATACACGGTCACCCTACATAGTCAAGATCAGTGAGTGTCAGCATCATCTGAAAGCGCCATTGCTCTCAATCTTCGGAGAACCGCCCAATCGTTCTTCTATGTAGAGGGGGTCGCTCTCATGTAGTCGAGAAACAATGATTATCACCGACGTCCCCGGCGTTAAGCCCTCTCAACAAACAATTATGTAGGAGGACCTTGATTCTATTATTCTACATAGAGGCACAATTAAATGCCAGGGATCGAACGCTCAACTAGTGGAGGCTTTTCGAAAGACATGTTCATCATGGCTTCGTAAAATTTGAATCGTCACATGCCTGAAGCCGTATCAGAAACATGCAGTATCATGATTTTACGGTTTTGACCTTTGTTGAAAATCCACCATCAACATTAAGTCCCCTGCTTAGTGAGGAACAGTCTATGAAGCACGGACACTTCAAAATAGGTGACGTATCCGTGTCGGACGCCGTATCAGTGTCAGATACTTGGGGACACTTGGGGATACGTATCATATACTCTATTTAAAGTATCCCTTTTTATTAATTACAATAAGGGTAGGGGATACCTCTCGGATACTCTAAAGGGGATACTTCCTATAATATAATTGGAGCATATATAATTTATCATTGGAGAGAAATTGGAGCATATATAATTTTATCCATTCAATGAAGAGAAACAAGATTGCACCCCAACGTGCAGAGGATTTATTGTTTGTTTACAGTAATATTCATCTCCTTTCACGAAAAAGTGAAAATTATACGAAAGGAGAAAGTAGAATATATGATATCAGTGAAGATAAATTTGATACACTAGACGGTGTGAGAGAACTTGAAGTTGCAAATCTTTCATTTGACATGCCACAACAAAATGAGGTGCTCTTTGATGAAGACAATATTAATTAGTGATGGGTGAGCCAGATGTTAAACAACTACTTGTTATCCATTTTATTTTAATATTCCATAAAGTATTAAAGAATTTTTTTGTTTTATGAGATTCTTTTACTAAAATGAACTATTATAAAATTAAATGATTTTAATAAATACACGTATACCTACGTATCCAGTATCCCCATTTTCAAAAATTAATGAATCCCAGTATCAGTATCCGGTATCGGTATCCCGTATCGGTATCCGTGCTTCATAGGAGCAGTCATGTTCCACAGTAAGCATTAGATGGTCATTTTCAGTCGACGAGATCGTGGTTGAACTCAGTCTACAAAGGAAGTTTCAGAATCCTCGATTTTCTCCAATGGTGTCATGTACGAGCAAATATTCGGGTGAGGACCCTGATAGTGTGATAGAGTGTTACTTTGTGGACATGGAGAGGTGAAGTGCTGCTGATTTGGTCGGTCAAAAGTCTAGTTTTGGTCGATTTAGGATTTACGGGCCCGAGCCCAAAAAGGAACCCATGTTTTATTAGGTTTTGGAAATAAAATTAATATAAAAGGGAGAGAGCCTAAATTTTTAAAAGTTCAGTTGTTCATGAGTTGTTCAAAATAAAATTCTATGTGTGCATGTATGCGTAAGTTTCATGAAAATTTGTTTTAGAAAACATATGCCCGTTCGTTAGTTTAAGAAACAGCAATAATCCCTAATATGAAAGAGATACATGAATTCTTGAGTAGACATGGTCTAGTTGCAGTAGAGAAAATTTTGTTGATGAGGTTTTATGAAAACCAAAATTTAATTTGAAGCATGAACTTTCACAAATACTTTTAGGAACGTAGGTTCGTAGTAAAAGTGATAAATAATGATCCTTAGAGTTAAAGGAATTTTTGAAAAGACACGCACCTCATGATAAAATTTATTTGGAATATGTGGACCTTTACAAAAGTATAAAAGACCCTCGTTTCATAGACGAACGCTCGTTTGAGCAAAAGTAGAATTTTTTTTTTTTTAATTTGTGAGATTTCACAAAATGGAATAAACTCTCGTTTCAAAAAGACGGATGCTCGCGAGAGGAGCAAAAATATACATATATTTTCAAAGTTACGTGAGTTTCACATTAAAAAATATATATTTTTGTAAAATCAATGTTTTGATTTTGAATAAGCATTGAAAGTAGACAATTGTACATGGTGAAATAATATACGTATGTGAGTTTTCACAATTGTAGAATGGACGTCTGTCCAAATTTTGAAAAACCGTTCACACAGTAAAGATTTACGTGGGTTGTTCACGATTTTATGAAAAATTTTGCAAAATAATTTTAAACAATTGTTAAAAGCAAACAATAATGTTTTCATGAATTTCGTGATTTCATAGTGTATGCAAACACGGTAGAAAATCAGTGAATGTTCACATGAAGGGTTATGTGAATTATTCATAATTTCGCGAAAAGTCAGGTGTCAGACTTTTAAGTAATGGATGTTGCTCGTGTTTGCAGGTTTGATGGAGCGAGCAAGATTTTCGAAATTTTACGTTATTATCACTAAGTTCGTGAAACCGTAAATAGGCAAGAGTTGAGAGTTACCATTTTGTAGACGATGTGAGCATCCTAATTATTTTGTTGTGCTTTAATTCCACTTTGCTTTGATGAAATCTGCATCTACGGATGATATACTGAAGTAGGAATGTTGTATGGACGTCACAACAACTTTGCAAGAGTGACTGGTTACCATAATGATACTTTCAAAGATGATATATCTACAGATGCAGCTTCAATAAATGGTGCTTCCGGGACCTCACAGTGATGGTGAGAGATCCTTCATGCAGAGTTGTACTCCGGATTACTTAGTATCGGTAATGCACGGAAGTCTCGATGGAAGAATATAACATCGATAAAGCGCTCGACAAATGGGCCCTTGTTCGATTGATGTGGATTACTCGAAATAGCGGTAAGTCTTCGGAGTGGAGAATCCGAAATAAAGATCATAGAATGATATCGAACAATGTAAAGTCCTCATTTGTCTCTTTGGTGAGTTGTTAGCGCTCCTTATATCATGAATTTTTCTTGTCAAAAAAATTAGGATCATGAAACCAATGTTTGTTTACTTCGTTTGAGAACTTTGCTCCATCGAGCCTTGACGGTCTTCAATTCATTCTTCTTGAACAAACAATTTACGAATCGAGCGTCAAAGAAGAATTCGATGTAAGTATCTCTTCGTATAATCGTTCATGACACTCCTTGAATGAAATACCACTAATTTTGTTGATGTATTCGGGAGGAGATTTCCATGGAACAAGGGAGTCTGGTGATTCCCATTCGTCTTCGGAGGATGGTGAAGAAGAAAACCCGGATTTCGAAACCGAGTGAAAGCAATGATGTTTTCAATGGTGATGTTAGCAATTAGGTCCCTTGAGCACTTTAGGGACTACTCCGATTAAGTACCCATTTTATATTTTCTTCATAGAAGTATGAAATTGCTGATTTGTTGATGAATGAATGAAGATTCTCATGAATAAGTGAAAAGCTTTACCTAAATACGTCACCAGAAAATTGAGAACTCGACCTTTTAGCAAAACACCATAAAATCTTCATCCGATATCGGTTTTTCGCGATCTACCCATGTATCCTTATGCCCAGGAAATTTCCAAGCTTTAGCGAAGAAGATTTTTAAGTTTTGAGCACGTGTAGGGGTCATCAAATCGACGAAGCTTGATAAACTTCCGGGGAGACCTTGAGAAAATTTTCAGTGGCATGTGGTCCAATGTTTTGGCCACAACTCTTAAACTCGTTTCTCCAATTGTTGTGAATTTTAGATATGTTGTAGAGGAGTACATCCGTATAAAGAGAATGGTATATGAACCATCCTGGATTCTTCACCAACTTCGCCCGGCTCTCGCTTCTTTATGCGGGACAATGTAAAATTGTCTCAGAACGAGCTCGTTGTAAAACACCCTGTTGTGTCATTGGACCATTCGCTTGTGTTTTGAAGGGTTGGTGATGGATTTCAATGCCATTGATTCATTTGAGATCGGGAACCTTTGATTGATACATGAGCATGGTGCTTGCAGACCATCTTGTTTTGTCGATCATAGAAACATCACTTACAAAACCACGGTCACGGGACCATAGCGAGGTTGCACTCAAGTGGGTGGTTTAATGACCATGGTTTCATGTCCCGGTGGTAGCATTCCTTTTATGATGAGAGTGGGTGCCACGGATCTTGGGTATGAAAAACCGATCGTCATGATCGGTGGGTTATCGATCCCGATTTGTTAAATCTCTCATTTCGTTTTCTCTTCTTCTGGCAAAACTTGGATAGAGGACCCAGGTAGAAAAATTGATGTAAAGACCTAGGTGGTCGAAGTTGGAGGTACCTTGATGAAGTACTTAGTGGAAAGACCCGGTGGACACCGATCGGACCGTGGAAGTTATGAATCCCGTCTAAGAATTGCTTTGCTTGCATGTTGTACGCTCTGGAAGCTGTAGGAACCTCATACGACGTCGGAATTCGATGCTTGACCCCAACTTTTGAAGCTAAGAGACTGATTTATCACATGAGAGAAGAATCAACCAATTTGGAGTTGTAGAGGTCAGCCAATGAAGTGTGCACATTTGTAATTTGTAATCCCGTACAAACTTTTCAGATTTCGTAGACCTTTAAAAGCCACTTTCCCAGGTAAAGTAGTATATTTCAGCTCGTATGTCCGATTAATGTGACCTTTTGGTATGTTTTTGTAAACCCATAGCCCGAAGTGTGCTGTATCTCATTTGCAGAGGTGATGAGAACATCTTGTAGAAGTCTTTGGCTTGTTCCCATCAGTCGTGCAAGCTTTGGGAAGACTTTCATGTGAACATATTTTCATGTCTACACATCTTGACTCAAATCATTAATGCTTGGAGAAGTCCGCTTCATCGAGCAATGCTTCAGAGAATGGTTAGTTGATGAAGGCGATGTTGCACACAGAGACTATTATTGATGCTTTGAGATCACGATTGAATTCTCTCCCAGAAATTCTTGTTGATCTTTGAGACCATGAATAGAGTTCCTCCACATATCCTTGTTGATGCCGATAATGGGTGGAGTTCCTCCAATCTATGAAACTTCACGTTCACAAAATAGTTGTTGGGTTGAGCATCCCTAAGATGTAGGTGTACTGGGAGTACAACCCGAATTATCCTGATGACTTTACTGGTGGCTTCATCAATGAGTCGACGTTGTTGCGGCGGTGCATCGGCGGTCTCCATTCAGGTGTGATCGATGAATACGAAGTTCCTTAGTTGTGCAAAGTTCGTGATGTAGAGATATTCCGTTGATAAAGTTTTCATGGAATCGCATCAGGTTGAAATGACTTGCTATGTCTTGAATCTTTTCCAATAATATCAAGTCCCCAGTGCATGTTGAAGGAATTCGTGTCATCGATAGATTAATGATGTTGCATCTGCTTTAGAAGTCTTGTCATGAAGATAGTGAAGACTCGGCGATTGTAGTTCGATTTCACTTTGATCGTGTCGGTGGTGAATCGGTGTGTCATCGTTGAGATGTTTGTCTTGAAACCGGGCGCCATTATCGAAGGTGTACTCTTTGATTGGGAGTACAACTTGAAGACTTCTTAGATACTTGAGCGTTGAAGCGTCGTATTATTTAAGCTTGAATGTCTTAGGCTTGATCGTCTCGGCCCGAGTATCTTTTGTTGATTCGACATTCCTTTCCTTGCGGTAGTGGGATTCAACACTTGTCGGACATCGAGCTTTCGATTTTGTTGGACATATGGACACTCCTGCAAGGCTACGGAGAAACGCCCAAAGTGTTCCTTGCCATGCTTGGACATTATCTCAGTAATGAATGTCTCAATGCTCGATTCATAGAAATGTCAGATTCAACCACTTGGTAAAATCTTTGCTTTGAAGTGAGATTACCAACTTATAGCATCTTGCAATAGCGAGAGATGCTAGCATAATGAGTCCCCATGCTAGAATAGCATGTGAGGAAATAAATGACATAGACATGGGAGGAACGAGACTTGCACGAGTGCGGGGATTTTTGATGAATGTCTATGCATCTTTTGCGGGTTCTTGTTTCAACCTCGTCAAAGTTCGAAATTCCTCAAAGTGCTCACGATGATGGAACGTCCTTAAATCTTACGGATCGAACTTTCTTCGTTGGAGATGTCCAACCAAAGACGCTTTGTCGGTAGTCATCTTCTCGGCATGAATCCACGTCCATCCAAGAATCATGTCGTGTCAGGGATCTTCACGATTATGTGAAACTTGGTTTCGTCGAGTTAAGCCAACTTTCATTTTGAGAGTGATGTAACCGCATGCATCTCGAGCGTTCCTTCATGGTCTCGATTGAGATAAGAGAGGAGTATCGGCTTAGTTGAGTGATTCTGCGACTACGAGGGTTTTCGGTGGAATGTTGTTGATGGCGGTGTCGGCATCGATCAACATTCTTCGAAATTCATTTCCTCTGAGATAGGCCGTGTAGTAGCAGTCCCCGGTCGTGCATCTCCTTGTCTGTAGATGAAGGTTCGGGGGAGTATTTCGGTATGGACGGATGTCGACACAATGTAATTTGGTGTTGTGAACATGTCCTTCCTTTGTGTCTTAGACGGATAGAGCAATTTCATAGATACGCTCAATCAACGATTGAGCTGCTTCTTTGACCGGTTGTTCGGAGATTGCAAAAGTTACGATTAGGAGAGGATTCTTGTGTACTCCTTCAGTCCCCAGTTGAAGCTATTATGGATCAACCTTCTCTTGAAGTTGTGCTTTAAATATTGCAGTTACTTGTTAGATGATCGATGAACCTATGAAGGCAACAGTACCTGGGATTCTCCATTTCTTCTTGATTGGCTCTCTCACGATGAGCGACAATTTGATTGCACCATCTTGAACTAGACTTCCGATAACTCGATCACTCCTTCATGAGAAGAGAAGTTTGAGTCTGTCGATCATTTCCCCGTTCGTTGATGCTTAGGGGTCGAGGTTTGTGCATTTCGGGATGGGTTATCTTTTCTTCGCGCCTTGAAGAGCACAGGATGTTTGGAGAAGCGCTTTGATCTTGTGTCCCGGCTTTCCTTTCATTCCTTAGAAGCAACAACGTTTGTTGAAGGATGGAGATTATCTTGATTGTTGACTAGGCGTCGGCTGCTTTGAGGTTCCTCCACGTTCGAGACTTTGCTCTTTACTGATAAAGCGAGGTGCGGTAGTCGGCCGATCGTTTGGCTACTTCATGAAGCTGCGAGAAAGTATGGGCAAGGGATTTTCCGGCAAGGCTCTGTGGACTGAGATCATTCGTTGATGCACAAGTCCACCAGTTGTTGTTCAGTGACATTCGGGTCATGACAATCCAAAGTTTGGACTCTGAACCTCTTCACATAATCGTTCGGATGTTCATTGCTCTTCTGAGACATTCTTCTTAAGTCGGAGAGAGTAATATGCTCTGAAACGAAGAAGTATTTCCCGTAGAAGGCATTAACCATTTCTCCCCAACTAGCGATGCTCCCAGGTGCAATGTTGTTGTACCAGGTGTATGCTCGGCTTTGTCGAGATTTCGATAATTCTTTTAGACGGACGACATGATTTTTGTTCGTGCTCTCCTAGTGCCTCCGGGGAATCGAGAGATGTGTTCTCAAGCGTTCCTGTTCCATTGTACAATGTGAATGTTGGGGAGGTGCGGCCTTTCGGGAGAGGAATTCTTTGTGTAGAAGCGGGATACAAGGTTGATGACGATGAACAAATGATGTTTTGTCTTTTCCTCGATCCTCCATGAAGCATTCCAGGTCCTCACGAGTGATGAAGCTGCGGTTCCTTTGTTGGTGGATTATCTGCAACGGCTTTGTGCACCTCATCATCATCTACTACATGGATCGGAGTGACTTCAGGATCAGCAGCCGGAGATGTTTCTTTGGCTTTTCCTTTCTTCTGAGCTTTCTCTAACATCTTGTCAGTGAGAGTTTTGATATAATTGCAAAGCTCTTTCCATGTGTTAGCCATGTCGATCTGATTCTTGGCAAGAGTTTCTTGCACCTTCATGAGATCACCTATGGTAGGTGGGTTTTTTTTTTCTAATTTCTTCGGAGGCCGGCCGAAGAGAGGATTGTCTCAATGTTGGTTTGCGGAGGAGTGGTATCACCCGCACCGATGTTGGAAGCGGGGTAGTTTACGGATTACCACCATTGTTGCTAGTGCTAGCATTGTTTGTGTTGGGATTGGTAAGCGAACCCGATCTAAGATCAACCATTTTGTGAAAATGAGAGATTGCAACCGAGAGATTAATCTCTCATTGTGATCGCCAATCGTAGATGGGGAAAAACGGTTTCTTTGGTTTTGTAGGAAAATGAAGAGTCGAGCGTGTGGTCGAGACTCCTCAGCAAGAACAAGCTTCAGAACCTCACACGAGATGCACCGCTGCAAAGGGGTGCTTAGATTCGAGAGATCAATGCGCGCAGGACTCCGGCTAAACCAAGACAATGGCCGTTCGAGTCAATTCGGTTGCAAAGAGGAGATGGGTTGATCTGTAGGAGGAAGATGAGAATTGTGTGGGATCGGTGATGATCAAGGATTATGGGTGTGTTGAAGGTTTACGAATAATTGGTGAACTGTGGAGTTCAAATAAGTTACGATGGATTGATGAATTCTTGAGTGTAGTTACTCGAGAAATGCAGTATGGACGATTCTTTGATAGCTAGTGATCATTCGTTGTCCTCAATCATGGATTGAGATACTTATTTATATTGTCAGCGTTGTGAACACCTTGATCCCTGTAAGTGTGATGGTTTCATGAGTGGAAGAGTGGGCAAGTGGAAGATCGTGATAAAGTTAGTTCCATGTCGTGTGGAGACTTGACGGATCGTGCACCCAATACTTTGCTAACTCCTTCAACCATTTACACGCTCTCACGCACATTTCTCGTCGTGGTTGAAATCCACGTCTTTGTAGGCCAGCCCGAGACCAAAACCCTAGTTGTTATCCCCCAATTTGACGTGATTGATGTCTCACGAATCGTGGAGTCTGCATGACGACGTGTATTTAGTTTGTCGGTTGTTGGTGATTAGACAATGAGTCTAGGTTTTGTTGAATCGAGCATGTTTGATGAGATACTCGGCGATTCATGTATGTTAATGTTGAGCAAATATTGTAAATTCGACAAGTTGTTGAATATTGATGAGTTCTTGAATATATATGGATTATTGAGCGGCATGAGCAAGTATTGCTCGATTCGAAGAAATAATGATAAATTCGAATATTGATAGTTGGATCAATATTCGAGCAAGCTGAGCAAGTATTTCTCAATTCGGCAATTCTTGCGAGCAACGCGAGCAAGTATTGCTCGGTTCGACAAAATCTTGAATGTAGATAATTTTGACGAGCAATTAAGGAAGTATTTATGAGTAAAAATCGTTTCCGCCGATTTCGGTAAATTCGGTAGGTGAGTGAGAAACTGGTTTAAACCTAAACAAATGTCTTGCACGTGAGCACTTTATAGATTCGAGAGATCAATCTGTACAAGTCCAGGCCTAAACCAAGAAATGGCCGTTCCCAGGACTTGCTTCGGTCACAAAGTGGAGGAGAAGGGTTGATTTGGGGAGGGAAGCAAAGAAAGGTGTTGAGACCGGAATAGTGCAGTGAGAGTAGTGTCTCGACTTGTATCGAGAAAGTGAAAGCTTAGGAAGCTTGCAAGAGATGAAAGCTTTTGGAGAGCTTGCAAAGTTGCCTTTTACGAGAGTGTTGTATTTTTCTCTGGCCGAGACTTGTTGTGCAGTGGAAATAGGTAAGACCTATTTATACAAGTCGAGATTGAAACGTACCACGGCCTCATGAAGGAAAAGAGTAAAGAGTGAAATAATGGGAGGAGATGGTAACCGCAAGGTGTTTATGGGTGAAAACGTTTTCACCATTATTTCCTCATTTATTTGACCGCTTTATTCCTATTCACGCTTTCTTAATGTGAGCGTAGTGTACGGCTGCAAGCTGTGACCACCAAACCAAGACCACTGGAAAGCATCCCCGGTTTGTGTTGATGTCTCGAGTGTTGGTTGCACCTTGAGTGCAAGTGGCGGCTGCTAGGGCGCGTGTGGCATGTGCCAATGGCATGTGTGGAATGCCTTTGTTGCGGGTTGCACCTCGGCGCAAGTGGCAATGCCAGAGCTGCTAGTGGCGTGTGTGGCATGTGTGGAATGCCTTGGTGGTAGGTTGTACGTTGAGTGTAAGTGGCAATGCATAGAGCTTCTAGTGGCGTGTGTGGCATGTGCCAATGGCATGTGTGGAATGCCTTGGCGGTAGGTTGCACGGTTTGCAAGTTAGGCTACCCGGCGTGGGTTTTGGCATGTGCCAATGGTGCGTACGGCCAAGTTGGCATAGGTTGCACGGTTTGCAAGTTGAGCTACCAGCGTGCGTGTTTGGCATGTGGCGATTCGGATCATGGCACAGTAAGAAAAGCTACCAGCGGCGTGTTGGCATGTGCCAATGGCATGCTCGGCTATTAGGGGCCACGGCAGGTAAGAAAAGCTACCAGCGGCGTGTTGGCATGTGCCAATGGCATGCTCGGCCATTAGGGCCACGCCACAGTGAGAAAAGCTACCGGCGAGCGTGTTGACATGTGCCAATGGCATGCGTGGCCAATTTGGTCTAGGTTGCACGGTTTGCAAGCCTAGGTGCGGGCGCTACTTTGGCATGGCGTGGCTAGGGCCAAGGTAAGGGTGTTTGGCTTGGCGTGGCGTGACCGGCGTAGCTAGGGCCAAGCAGTGTGTTTGGCATGGCACGACTAGCTTGGGCTAGGTGTGGGCTGGCATGATTTGCCATTGGCACGGTGGTGCGGCTAGCATGGTTGGCATGCTTTGGCGCGTTTGGTGTGACTAGCATAGCTAGGGCCAAGGCAGAGTGCATTCGGCATGGCGCGGCTAGCTTGGGCTAGGTGTGGCTGGCATGATTTGCCATTGGCACGGAGGTGCGGCTAGCATGGTTGGCATGCTTTGGCGCGTTTTGGTGTGGCTGGCATGATTTTCCATTGGCACAGAGGTGCGGCTAGCTTGGTCTAGGTGTGGCTGGCATGATTTGCCATTGGCACGGAGGTGCCACTAGCATAGTTGGCATGCTTTGGCGCGTTTGGTGTGGTTGGCATGATTTGCCATTGTCACAGAGGTGCGGCTAGCTTGGGCTAGGTGTGGCTGGCATGATTTGCCTTTGGCACGGAGGTGCGGCTAGCATGGTTGGCATGTTTTGGCGCGCTTGGTGTGACTAGCATAGCTAGGGCCAAGGCAGAGTGCGTTTGGCATGGCGCGACTAGCTTGGGCTAGGTGTGGCTGGCATGATTTGCCATTGGCACGGAGGGGAATTAGGGTTTTGTTCGTTCTAACCCTAATTTGAAAAAAAACCCCCTATTAATTACTGACTATATGCATCAAATGTTCTAATAAATGTGTCACCGGTGACATTAGGTTATTTGGGGTTTTACGATTTTACCCTTTGTTTAAAAACCACCATCAACATTAAGTCCCCCGCTTGGCTCGGAGCAGGGCTTTGTTGCGAGGTAAGCATAAGATGGTGACAAACTATCGGCAAAATCGTAAAGAGAATTGAGGAGGCTTGTCGACCTTTTTATAAATATGATTTGGAATCCTTGCCTCTGGCGATTTTGCACAAATGCGGAGGCGGCACAATGGGAAGTCGGCGTCGTGAGAGACGAGGAGGTCAGGCGGCATTTGAGAAGTTGACACGAGTTGGGAAACTGAGCATGCTAGCTGGCGGGACAGGCGCAAAGTGGGGAGCTGATCGTGCTAGCTGGCGGGACTTGGGCGACGTTGGGAAGTTGGGCACAATTGGTGGGACCGGTGCAACTTGGGCGACGTTGGGAAGTTGGGCGCAATTGGTGGGACCGGTGCAACTTGGGCAACGTTGGGAAGTTGGGCGCAATTGGTGGGACCGGTGCAACTTGGGCGATGTTGAGAAGTTGGGCGCCCTTGTGGGCCCATTCCTTATATGCACGATTTTTGGTATAGGGAAGTCCTTCCCTATTTCAGAATCTCCACGCCCATATATATAAAATCCCTTTATCTCATCTTTGTTCTTTCATCTTTTCATACTAGCGGCAGAGTCGTAAAGAAAAACCGTCTTCCAGGTATGTCTTCCAATACTTCTCTTGTTTCCCTTTTCATGTAGGTGCAAACCCTAAAAGTAGGCGTTTTTCTTTCATAATCCTTGCAATGATATTGCGCATATGATTTCTTGGCGTGCTTCTTGTATATATGCACCCAAGGGAAATACTGTATATATGATTCGAACCCGTAGAAAAACGCTCCATGTATAATTTTGAACCCGAAGAAGGATACCATAGACGTATTCGAGCCCGTAGAAAATACTGCGTGTGCATTTTCGAACCCGTAGAGAATACTGTATATGTGCTTCATATGACTTTGAACCCATAGGAAATATTGCATATATGATTTTCGGACCTGAAGAAAATACTGCGCGTGCAGTTTTGAACCCGTAGAGAATACACCCTCTCTTTTTTTTCTTCCAGGTTTTCCTTTTGTTGGGTGCGGTTATGTGTCAGGGAGATAATTTCTTCTTTCTCCGTGTGCAGATATCTTGTTACTAAGTTGTTATGAAGAAATCCGACATGATGTTACCTGAACAAAATTTCGCCTCATCGAAGGATGTTCATAGTTCCAAACCAAACACGGATGATGAATTCTTTGCCAAACCCCTCGCCCCTGCTCGGAAGAATCACCCAATTTTCGTGCCAATTTTGTTAACCGGTGGTGAAGATGAAAAGAAGACACGTTCGGTTCGCCGAGAGAACACCATACGGTTCTGTCTTCATAAAGGGGTATATTCTTCTTCTAACATTGTTTTCAGGATGTGTCAAAGCCCATTGCGTTCTTTTGATAGATGGGTTGAGTTCATGGTGAGTAAGGAGCACATAAATACCAATTTGACTCGAGCGCAGATTATTGATGCTATCAGAGCTTGATGAAATCTCCAGTTAGGAAGGATATCCGGGCTTGGTTGCTTTAATCTCAGGATGGTGTTCGGACACCCATACGATCATATGTAGATGGGGTGAAATAACTTTCTCCTTGGAGAGTGTGGCTCTCTTCCGAATCTTCGTGTAGAGAATCTTAATATCAGGTTATGCGAAGGTGAGGAGAAGATGCGGGAGGACCTTGCCGCTAAGTTGGGAGATTTCGCTCGAAAGACTCCTTTGCTAAGTCGAAGGATTAAATAGGAAATAGGATGAAAGGTGCTTTTACGGTGGTGGATATCTCAATGGTTTCGGACAGTGGAACCTAAACATTGATCTTCATGTTTGCGGCATTTTGGCTCTCTGGTTGTCTAGAGACATTTTTGATGACAGTTACGGCAAGAAGGAAATAAGACCCGAGTTGCTAGTGATTCTTTGTGAAGTTAGCAAAAGGCGAGATTCTTCCCATTGGCAAGCTATTCCTTGGTTCCCTGTATGTGCATCGGATCACCTAGTTGCGAACATGCGAGTTTCGAATGGTTTCACGAAAGTGGATTCATATGTGCACGTTGCTTTTCTGCAAGCCTTTGGTTATGGGAGCACTTTGAGAAGTATGCTCGAAACCGTTGCCTTCGATTCCCACGAGTTGGGCGACTCTCGAATTCTTCGATGGGTGAACGGGCGTCAAGAGTTGGCATGAGCTTGGTTAGTCTTCTCGATAAGTCGCATGAAATCGGTTTTCGCCCATGGGAGCGGTCCATAGGTAGGTGACTCAAATTGACACCTTTATTCCTGCTCCGATTATGTCTTTGTTTTCGACGGCAACTTGAGTGTTGGTGAAAAATTGTTTATTCAAAGTGCATGTCCAGGCTATATGTCGTCTTTCTTCATGGGGTCTTTCAGAATAGGCTGCTTACAATATTGACCGTCTTTGCTCGTCACATGGGTTTTGATCAAGGGTGCCTCTTGCTTACCAGTGGTGATTCCTAAGGATTCATTGCGTGCTGCCCTCAATGCCGGTGCCCTTGATCGGGTATCCGCATTCCCTTCTTTCAAGCGGGAAGAGTAACCCGACGACTTTTGGCTATAATGAGTTACAGTACGATGAGTTCATTATGATCCAAGATTTTGTAAATAACGTGGTGGAGAATATTCGTTGTAAACCTTCCCCAGCATTTTGAAGAAGTATCCAATGTTGAGAGATCCCAGCGAAAGTTGCACGGCAACTCGGAAAGTCCCAGGTAAAGGCAGAGAACGAAGAATCGTGCTGGCGGGTTCAGGCGGTTTCAAAAGATCCTCCTGCAGCTCTCATGTCTTTCGATTCTTCCAATAACCAGGTATGTGTCGCCTCCTTGTTGGTTTGTCTCAAAACACGTGAATTTCTACTTTGAAAACATGTGTCTTGTTTGTTCAGGGGCTTGGTAGTGTTAATGCTTTATTTGCCCTTGCGTTGCCGAGAGACGGCAATTTCTTCGAAGAATTCGGCGACAGAGCCTTCTTATAGCGGTGATGAGTCGGAGAAAGAAGAAAGTTCGACAAGTGAGAGTGATTCCTCTGGCGCCTTTGGTTCTTTTTTTAGGAAGTGGTTCGGTGAGTTTCGCGCTTCTTTTTCTTTCTTCTTCCGTTTCTTCTTTTGAAAAATGTCTAACTCAAGTTCGCGGAGGAATCCGGTTCGGAGGACGATTACGGGGTGGAGCCACACGAAAACTTGCCTTTGGTGACCACCGCGGTGACTTGGAGATGGGAGTTAGCCAATTGTCGGGCACGGATGTGGTTCAAACGGTGGATGATTCCACGATGGTTCTTTGCGTAGACATGGAAAAAGACCCTTTGCGAGTCGTGAGGCCGATTGCGGGCGCCATTTTCGATCCCGTACTTGGTTCCTTATCCAGGTCATGTCTTTGGTTGGCGGTTTTAGCGTCTTGGCTAAGTATGAGGCGTTGTACACAGAATCGGGAGAAGTATGGACATGGCCACCAACTAAGAAGATCACTAGTCGATTTGCGCTGGTTAAGCGTGTGGAAGAGGCATTATCTTCCATTGAGGACATGCGTGAGGTGACTGGCCACACCGTTTTTGAAGACGTTATTGCCGACTGGGAGCATCATCGCGACGTGTGTGTAGAAAAGGAGTTCAACGCTTCGTGGTTTTTCGAAGGCCTTCTTTGAGATCCAGTCAAAAGATGCGCGATCGAAGGCCTTTACTGCAGAGGAGATTGCACGACAGGAGGTAGAACTCGAAAAGCTTTCCAAGATGTTGATTATGAAGAGAGCGGCTCTAGAAGATGCAAAGTTGACTTTCTCCAAGAAGAGCAGACCTCTGTTGGATGATTTCCCTTGAATGTTTCTCTGTTAAACTTTCATTTAGGTTCTTTTTTTTTTTTTTTTTTTTTGAAAAACATATTGGATGTCTGGTTCAAAGTTCGGCCGGTTTTGATAGGCAGTTTGGTAGCTTTTGAGGATATTGGATTATTTACTGGGATGAATGGTTTTGATAATATAACTACGATTATGTTTTGTGAAAGGAATATTGCTTTTATGAAAGTGTGTGCTAGCAATAGGCACAAGACGCAATAGTATGACGGTTTTATTAAGAACCTAAAAACAGATCGTATATCTTGCCCGATCTAAATTTACTCACTTCATAGGTTTTTGCGAACACGCCCCTCTCCATGTAAAAGGCGGCTTTCTTTGTGCCTCGCTAGCAAGTCCCCAATCGCTGGTAGCATCTTGGCGAGTCCCCCGATTTTCTACGGTGTAGTTTTTACAAGCGGTAACAGGATGTCTGGCGGTTGAGTCGGATTGAGTCGCAAGTCCCCAATCGTGGTAGCATCTTGGCGAGTCCCCGGTTTTACGGTGTAGTTTTTACAATGCTTAGCAGGGTTGTGCGGCGGTTGAGTCGGATTGAGTCGCCTTCCCCTACCATCTTGACATCGGGTGAAGAACGAGATCGGCGGTCGACATTGTGCCGATAGATCAATCCTCCACATTGTGGTCGCCAATTGTTTATGGGTAAAAATCATTTCCATGCCGATTTCGGTAAATTCGGTAGGTGAGTGAGAAGCTGGTTTAAACCCTAAACAAATGTCTGCGTGAGCACTTTCTAGATTCGAGAGATCAATCTGTACAAGTCCGGCCTAAACCAAGAAATGGCCGTTCCGGACTTGTTTCGGTCACAAAGTGGAGGAGAAGAGTTGATTTGGGGAGGAAGGAAAGAAAGGTGTTGAGACCGGAGTAGTGTCTCGACTTGTATCGAGAAAGTGAAAGCTTAGGAAGCTTGCAAGAGATGAAAGCTTTTGGAGAGCTTGCAAAGTTGCCTTTTACGAGAGTGTTGTATTTTTCTCTTTGGCCAAAGAGACTTGTTGTGCGGTGGAAATAGGTAAGACCTATTTATACAAGTCGAGATTGAAACATACCACTGGCCTCATGAAGGAAAAGAGTAAAGGGTGAAATAATGAGAGGAGGTGGTAACCGCAAGGTGTTTATGGGTGAAAACGTTTTCACCATTATTTCCTCATTTATTTGACCGCTTTATTCCTATTCACGCTTTCTTAATGTGAGCGTAGTGTACTGCTACAAAAACTGTGACCGCCAAACCAAGACCCTAGAAAGCATCCCCGGTTTGTGTTGATGTCTCGAGTGTTGGTTGCACCTTGAGTGCAAGTGGCGACTGCTAGGCGCGCGTGTGGAATGTGCCAATGGCATGTGTGGAATGCCTTTGTTGCGGGTTGCACCTCGGCGCAAGTGGCAATGCCCAGGCTTGCTAGTGGCGTGTGTGGCATGTGCCAATGGCATGTGTGGAATGCCTTGGTGGTAGGTTGTACGTTGAGTGTAAGTGGCAATGCATAGAGCTGCTAGTGGCGTGTGTGGCATGTGCCAATGGCATGTGTGGAATGCCTTGGCGGTAGGTTGCATGGTTTGCAAGTTAGGAAACCAGCGTGGGTTTTGGCATGTGCCAATGGTGCGTCTGGCCAAGTTGGCCTAGGTTGCCTTGCTTGCAAGTTGAGCTACCCGGCGTGCGTGTTTGGCATGTGGCCAGTCGGATCATGGCACAGTAAGAAAAGCTACCGGCGGCGTGTTGGCATGTGCCAATGGCATTCTCGGCTATTAGGGCCACGACACAGTAAGAAAAGCTACCGGCGGCGTGTTGGCATGTGCCAATGGCATGCTCGGCCATTAGGGCCACGCCACAGTGAGAAAAGCTACCGACGAGCGTGTTGGCATGTGCCAATGGCATGCGTGGCCAATTTGGTCTAGGTTGCATGGTTTACAAGCCTAGGTGCGGGCGCTACTTTGGCATGGCGCGGCTAGGGCCAAGGTAAGGGTGTTTGGCTTGGCGTGGCGTGACCCGGCGTAGCTAGGGCCAAGGCGAGTGTGTTTGGCATGGCGCGGCTAGCTTGGGCTAGGTGTGGCTGGCATGATTTGCCATTGGCACGGTGGTGCGGCTAGCATGGTTGGCATGCTTTGGCGCGTTTGGTGTGACTAGCATAGCTAGGGCCAAGGCGAGAATGCGTTCGGCATGGCGCGGGCTAGCTTGGGATAGGTGTGGGCGACATGATTTGCCATTGGCACGGAGGTGCGGCTAGCATGGTTGGCATGCTTTGGCGCGTTTTGGTGTGGCATGATTTTCCATTGGCACGAGAGGTGCGGCTAGCTTGGGCTAGGTGTGGGTGGCATGATTTGCCATTGGCACGGAGGTGCGGCTAGCATGGTTGGCATGCTTTGGCGCGTTTGGTGTGGCTGGCATGATTTGCCATTGGCACGAGAGGTGCGGCTAGCTTGGGCTAGGTGTGGGCTGGCATGATTTGCCATTGGCAAGGAGGTGCGGCTAGCATGGTTGGCATGCTTTGGCGCGCTTGGTGTGACTAGCATAGCTAGGGCCAAGGCGAGTGCGTTTGGCATGGCGCGGCTAGCTTGGGCTAGGTGTGGGCTGGCATGATTTGCCATTGGCACGGAGGGGAATTAGGGTTTTGTTCGTTCTAACCTAATTTGAAAAAATACCCCCATTAATTACTTGACTATATGCATTAAATGTTCTAATAAATGTGTCACCACTTAGGTGACAGTAGGTTATTTGGGGTTTTACGATTTTACCCTTTGTTTAAAAACCACCCTCAACAGGAAGTATTGCTCAATTCGACAAAATAATGAATATTGATGATTTGACGCACAATTAAGCAAGTATCGCTCAATTCGGAAAATTACTGAATGTTGATAATTTGTCGTGCAATTGAGCAAGTATTGCTCAATTCGATAAATTACTGATAAATTACCAAATATTGATAGGCGGATCAATATTTGAGCAAGCTGAACAAGTATTGCTCGATTCGATGAAACATTTATTGGTGGCGTGACCCAATGAAATATTAAAATATTGGTAAGCTACCAAATATTATATGATTAATTCAGATGTTGGTTGTTGAATCCATCATAAATTCATTAGTGTTTGAATCGTGCTCAGAGTGATGATTCATGGAGCATTTATTCAAAACCCTAATTTCATATCATAGTTGATGAATCGCTGAAAATAGGTCATGAGTGATAGAGGGACCGACCACATGGGATGATGGGTGTCCATGTGGTGCCCGTGCTTTCAGTGAGCATGCACCCGGGTTCTCATTTTGAGGATTGGTGAAAGAATGATGATTAATGTTGGTTTCATCATTTTACGAAATATTGTTGGGTTCATCATTAGGTGATAAAACCTAAGTATGAGAGATGGGACCGACCAAGAGAGCATGGGACCGGCTCTTGGTGGTCACGGGACCAGTTGTCGGTCATTTGAAGAATTCTCCAGTTGATTGGAGAGAGTTTGGGCCCAGTATGAGCAATTGAGCAAATTAGGTCAGAATTATGAAAACATGTGGGAACGGCTTTGTGCAAGCCCTAGGAATGACTCTGGTCGGTCATGAAGGCATGCACGCGTTGTCGTGGTGTCCGTGTCTCCGTCTTGAGAGTTTCAGTATTTTCTGATGTGCGTTCGAGCAACATTGTGAATTTTCGGAAAAGAGTTTCATCTTGGTTGAAATTCTTGACTTTTGTTGGAATGAGCATGTATGCTCAATTGATCAATATTTTGTAAATATTAAAATAAGAGTATTTTAATTTTTAAAATTGCCTTGTGAGAGTCTAGCCGGTCGTGTGACCCTGTTGGCTTTTGGTTTTTCGTGATTTGAGCAAAATTTGAGAAGTTATGACGAAATCATGATTTTTTCTCAAACCAAGGAGTTTCATGAATTTAGGAAAATAATAATTATAAAAGACTTAGGATTGCAAGGTGTGGGACCGGCCATGGCTAGGGCATGGCCGGCGGGCTATGTTGCCGGTCCCACAACACTTTCCTAATTTTGTATTATTATTTTTCATGAAACCATGATGTTATGGAGAATCCATGAGTTTTTGTTGAAACGGTTGAGTTTCATGAGTTTAGGGAACAATAATTATAAAAATCTAGGGATTATGAGGTGTGGGACCAGCCACGGCTAGGGCATGGCAGTAACTATAATGCCCGGTCCGTACACCTTTCCTTATTTGATAATATTATTATTTTTCATGAATCCGTGAAGTTATGGGGAATTCATGTATTTTGCAAAAACAAGGAAAGTTGCTAAAATCAAGGAGTTTTCATGAGTTCATGAAAATAACAAAATAGGGCATAATAATGGAAGCAGCATGGGGACCGGCCACGGCTAGGGCATGGCCGGCCAGTAGGTGGGCCGACCCCAGGCGCTCCTTATTATTTTATTAATATTTGTTGTTTTCTCTGTTTTGCGTAGGATTCCTCATCTATTCATATTTTTTGGATGCTCGTGTGTGCATCCCAGGGTGCTCGATCGTGCATCATTGTCGAGTACACTTACACCATTTTTGTGGGGCTTACTTAGTGATGATCCGGATGCCGATGTTTGAGTATTTATTGCTAATTCATGAAATTCAGTGTAGAATAATTCATGAAACAGAACAATAAAACGAGTAGTTATTTATTATCAATTCATAGGATTAGCTGTGGATTCGACCATGAATTTGGAATAATAAAACATGCATTACCATTCCATGGGATCGTGGATTCGACCATAAAATCGGAGTAATAAAATTATCTATTACCATTCCATGAGATTAGCAGTGAATCCGATCATGAAATTGGAATAATGATAATATAAATTATTATTGTCATTCCATGGGATCAAGCATTGGATTCGACCATGGAATAGGAGCAATTGTTATTTCCATTCCATGGGATCAGGCGTGGATTCGACCATGGAATATGAGCAATAATTGATCATTCTGGGAATTTAGTGGTGAATGTCACGGCAGAATTAATCTATGTGCATAGTCAGGAGACGGCTAATATCCTGAAGGCGTTCTCAAATCTTAGAAGAACGCCCGAGTCTATACACGGTCGCCCTACATAGTCAGGATCAGTGAGTGTCATTATCCTGAAGGCGCTGTTGCTCTCAATCTTATGGAGAAACGCCCAATCGTTCTTCTATGTAGAGGGGGGTCGCTCTCATGTAGTCAGGGAACAATGAGTATCACCGACGTCCGGAAGGCGTTAAGCCCTCTCAACAAACAATTATGTTGGAGGACCGCCTAATTCTATTATTCTACATAGAGGGCACAATGGAATGCCAGGGATCGAACGCCCAGCTACTGGAGGATTTTCGAAAGACATGTTCATCATGGCTTCGTAAAATATGAATCGTCACATGCCTGAAGACGTATCAGAAACATGCAATATCATGATTTTACGGTTTTGACCTTTGTTGAAAATCCACCATCAACAGACCCAAAGTCGAAGACTTGATAAACAAATCTGTCTCACACGAAAAAGTCTCTGTCTTCCACGAAATACCTATGAGCTTTGTTACGTCTTTTGATAAATCAAGGTGAACATGAACCAATCGATAAACCGGTCTTATATTCCCAGAAGAACGACCTAGTATTATCAATCACCTCGGAATAATCTAAATCGTATGGAAGCGAAACTAGATATTTTGGAATCACAAACGATGAGACGAAGGTGTTTGTGATTACTTGTTATCTTGCCTATCGAATATTAAATCTCGAGTAAATCTTAGAGAAGATAGTACTAAAACGATAGAATCGGGCAAGATTAGAACACGCAACTACTAAGAAAATAGTTGGGTTTGGCTTCACAATCCCAATGAAGTATTTCAAGTCGTTAACCTACAGGGTCTCGAGAGAAACCTAAGGTTAAAGGAGAATCGACTCTAGCTATACAACTAGTAACACACAGAAGTGTGGGGATTAGGATTCCCAGTTGCTAGATTTCTCCTTTATATAGTTTTCAAATCAGGGTTTGCAATCTAAGTTATCTTGGTAACAAAGCATTCAATATTCACTGTTAGATGAAAAACCTGATTCAACCAAGCTAATATCTTTCAACCGTTAGATCGAACTTACCTTGTTTCACACAAATGAAATGTACCCTCATTTAGGTTTATGCAACCGTACCTAAACGTGTACACCATGTTGGCTCAACAATAGTTAACCGAAGTTAGCCATATGAACACTCTCATATCAACCTTGTTCATCTTAATCATAACTAGTTCAAATGACTCAAATGAAACTAATTAAAGAGTTGTTCAATTGCTATATTCTCATAGAAGTATACAAGAACACAATTGAAGCAAAATCGGTTTATTTCACTCGAATCAATTCATGAAAATTATAGCCACGGTTTGCAAAGATTGTATTCCTTATTATATAAATGTTTATGTTCATGTACATAACCGATTTTAGAACTTTAACCTTCAAGTATGCAAACGTGTACGCATACTTGAAATACCCGGACCAAGATTGGGTTTCGCCGGTACGCAAACGGGTACGCGAACTTTCAATCCCAGCAGAAATATTCGGACATGAACATGTACGCTAGTACGTAAACAGGTACGCATACTTAGGTTCCCGGATTTATCAAGCCAACAGGTACGCGGACGGGTGCGCATACTATGGTTCCCGGACATGGATTACATATGTGCAAGAGTACACAACATGTCATATCCAATAATGGTTAAGTGTTCTAAACTCTTATTTCAATCATTGAAACTTTCTTAGAGGATGGCAATAGCCGTTTTCACACACTATTAGCATCAAAGCAATTTTCAAGTTATTGAAATAATCATAACGAAACATTCCAAGTCTACACCAAATGATTGTATCACACAAACCATGTAAGATGTTACTCTGCAATTTTCACATTATCATCTTTTGACTTGCGTCAAGAATATAAGATGAACTTGGTCGAAGCGAAAGCTTGCCAACACATATTCCGAGAAATATGTAAGCGAGTTAAACTCATTTCAAATCTCAAATGTGTAAAATAGAAAACTATATCGTAACACGGCTTATGTCTCAATATGGGATATAGAGTAGAAATAGACTTTCCAAGTGATAGATGAGTTTCAGTCTCCACATACCTTTTGTCGATGAAGTTCCACAAGCTCTCCTTAGTAGTTCTTCGTCTTCAAATGATGAACGCCGTGAAGTCTAAGGATCAACTATACAATCTATGTCCTAGTCCGAGACATCTATAAGTAGACTAGAAATCAAGACTTATAGTTTTGATCACTAACATTGACAAACATGCTTGAGATAGCAACGTATGCGATTTCGACCGAGTAGTGCTCTAACATATACATCATATCTTTTCAATGATCTTGCAATTTTTCTTGTCATGTCAGACTAGGTGTTTCATATCGCCTTAAATACTTAGTTACTTTCTGTAACTTTGCATATTCTGCTAAGCAGTTTTTACTCTTTAATCGAGCTAATCAATCTGTGATACTCAAATATTCTTTTTAAAATATTATTTTATTCTAATGCTAATTATTGCACAATTCTGTATTTTTTGGAGTGGCTTTCACCTCCCTTGGAATACTAAAAGTTTGGAAATTTAAATAATTTTGTTTACGCACTCTCAATTGCGCACGTTATTGACTTGTAGTGGTGGGTTGCCACTATACGTGTATTTAATGCATGGAGAGACGTGAGAGTTTCTTACCAATTTACTGGCTATTACCCTCCCTCTCGTTTTATTTATGGCTAGTATAAAAGTTTTTAAGCCTTTAGGTTTCACTTTCGTAGTTTTATTTTTCAACCCTCTCCTGATATTTGTTTTTCTGCTACACATTTTTTTTTCTTTGCACTTCTTAGATCTTCAATTTCCCACATTCTCGTCGTGTTCAAGTTTTCTCAATTTCCATGGCTCCAGTTTTTCTAACTTTGAACTTACTCCCGTCGCTGCGGTTATTGAGGCGTATAGTTTTCCCCAAATATTTTTGTCTGTTCTCTCCATTTTTCTCTGATTGCTGAAGTTACAGATTTTGGAGAAGATGAACTTATTATTCCAGAGTCTCATCTGGTTTGTGGATTCAAGATTCCCATTCCTCCTCTTGTTCATTAGTATCTCGGACTCATGGATGCTGCTCCAGCGGAGATGGAGTCTGTATTTTTCTGTTTTATGAACAGAATCCTTGAAGTAGATAAGGGTTTGGAGGAAGGTGAGAAGATCATCATCGGTAAACTGAATACCCAGTATTCTTGTACTGTCAACAAAAATTCTGGTTTAACGCATGTTTCTTATGTGGGTGCCAGGATTATCGTTGAGTTTTCCCATGATGAAAATGTCGTTTTTGTTGGATGAGACGGTACTTTGGATAATGAAAGGAATCCACTTATCTTTTCTGTCCTTTGGGAGTATGGTCGTACTCCTTTAGCTAGTGATCCTCATCTGAGGACTCATTTTAAATTAAGTAATACTTCTTTCTTTACACATATGTAATATATGTATTATTTATTTTTATATCTTTGTTCTGATTTTGGTTTTGTTGCATCTTCTTATTTCAGAAAAGAGGAAACACCACCCAAAATTCTTCTCAGAACAAGAAGGCCAAGTCTATTGCAGCCAAGCTTATCCAGTCGTCTACTAATGATCCCAACTACTGGGCTGGGGTTTCCAGTCGAACTGATCCAGTTCCCGATGGTAATGATGCTCTTAAGTTCATGCTAAGCTTCCCTCGCACTTTTGAGATCAAAGCTTTTGAAACTGCATCTCTCTCGGACATGGCGGATCAGTGTATTCTAGTATACCTCCAGGTACTCATTGTACTACTGGTTTATTATTGTTTTTATTCTTTTCGACGACCACCTTGTCAACATCTTTCTTTGATTTATTTGTCTCTTTCTTTTACTCAGCTGGGAGTTCACATGGATATTTTCTTTCACCAGTTAGATACTAGAAGAGCATGTATGACTCTCTCAAGGCAAAGTCTAGCCCCCTGGAGGCTAAGGTTTGTGATCTAGAGACCAAGTTTGGTATTTTAGGGTCAGCCTGTACTTCAAGCGGTCTGAGGTAAAGAGGTTGAAGTCCCTTGTTATGACCGATCTGAGCATTAGAAGCTCCCCGCTGCGAAGTTTCCAAAATGGAGTCTGACAATAACCTCCTGAAGAAAAAACTTGAGATGATGGGTCAGGATCTTGTTTATGCCAATAAAAAGTTGGCTATTGCTAAAGGCCGCCTAGTTCCTGCTCCTCCAAGTCCAGTTATTCTTTATTTGGAGCATCTATGTTGTTTTTTTATATTATTTTGTGGAAATCTTATATGTTATAAGATTTTTGTTAGAGGGAGGGAAAAAACTGATCTGAGGTGAGAAAAAATCATAGGCAACTCACTAATTATGACCTGATCAATATGTTCCTCCAATTCAGGCCAACTATCCCTAAATATTCTTCATCCTCCCGCAATACTATTTTTCCGCCTTGCCACTACCAACCTATCCTCAATACATACCCGTCACCATTGCTAATAAGAAATATGACCCATAACAATTGTAATTTAGAAAGATAAAATAAACCCAAACTTGATCAGAGGTCATCGATGATGTCTGATTTTTATTTTCTCGATTTGAAAAAGGATTTATTAGAATCATAAGATAATAACCGAATAAACCAGCTAGTTGAACAAACAACTCATCCACTGATATTAGTGTGATTCCTCTGATGAATAATAGTATATTTCGAAGGGTGGAGATTTGAAAAATATTTTTGTTTGATGGATAATTAATCATCATCGGTTTCATGTTTCATTTCAGAAGATGATCAATTGGGTAGGGCAAGGGTATGTATTGTATATATATATATATATTTAATCAAGTAAATCAATTAAATAAGTTATTTTAATAAATTTTATAAAATTATTGAATCAAATTGAGTTTTTGATCTCATAGAGCATAGCTCGGTTGAACCCACCAAGCGTTGGTATGTCAAGTTTGGTTGTCATATTTTAGTGAATCAAAACTCATCTAAGAGTCGCTTGATTATGCACTAGAGACAACTTCATATAGGTTAGACTAGAAAGTCTAGGAATATTGAGACATACAAGTATTAATCGAAGACCTGAAGAACGTGAAGAAGTAAAAGAGCTACACCGACGACATCATCCTTCCTCTTAAGGTTAGTAATATTGACTTAAACTGTTTTATTCCTAACGTATCTTTCAAGTCGTGCTATATTGAAAACATAACTGCGAAGCTGTGAATGACTATTTTACTCTAGTAGTGAGACATGATCATATGATCATAGTATTAAGGAATTAGACTACGAAGTATAACGCTTATCTTTTGAACTTCGTAGATATGACATCGACATAATCTTATGAATCTTTATTGTGATTATGTGAATGGGTAAAGGTGAAGATTTCATCCTAGGAAACAATGTTTTACATTTGTTTAAAGGAAGTACATTCATGAACTTGTTTTATGAATCAAAAGGGAAATCGCTAGGCTTATTGGTTTGGCTATTCATTGCAAATATTTGGATTACTAATATGTGTGAGATGGTAGAACCGATCGTAACTTTGTTATTATTTGGTATGACTGGTTTTGATTTATTAGTGTAACCGATCCTGAGTAATCACCTGAGGTGGTATGATCGATATTTGTAATTGGTGTGACCGATCCTAGTAATTGGTGTGACCAATCACAAAGAGTTGTGTAATCGATCCTTGTAATTGGTGTAACCGGTCCTAGTATTTGGTGTAACCGATCCTAGTGACTGGTGTGATCGATCACAAGCAATGTATATGGTAACCGGTTCTGGTAATTGATGTAACTGATCCTGGTGTAACTTGTGTGACCGATCACAAGTGTTCCATATTAGGGTATAGCCGATCCCAGTGATTGGTAGAACCGATTGAACCCATAGTTGTCTTGGAATACAAATGAACTAATTCTAAATTTGTTTGTAAGTGTGGTATAATCGATTCCAAGATTGTAAATATGAAAGAGGATTCACAAAGAAAAGATGTCAACATACTTTGAACACGAACAATAACTCTTATCTTTTATTGTTCAAAGATATTCCTTAGTACTCAAGGAGATCATGTTCCGAAATAAATTAAGAATCTTTTAATTAAGGTTGTTAGTTTTATCAGCTTTAGTTACCAGCAATTAAATGCATATCTCTAGAGAATAAAAATTAGTAATATGCATTTAATAATTGGAGATTTTATGTGGAGAGATTTCGGGAAATGTTGGACAAAGCATTTAATGGGATTATGAAAACCGAATGGGCATTTATTGCGTATCTTGAGAATACTTTCGGTTTTGGAAATTCCTTGGTGTCCAAACATCCTTGGTCTATAAATACCTAAGTTTGCATTTCTAGGAAACTATCCTAAGAGCCAGGCAAACTTCATCTTTTTGTTGTTTCTGGTGGAGTCGTCTATTCGGAGAGGAAAGTACCCTAATTAGGCGAAATCTCTTACGACCGCTCGTTTAAAGATTTATGTGGGATCAAGAAGCTCTACGAGTACCGTTGGTGGGAAACTAGATAATTGCAGTGTTATTAGTTTTCAATTGATTTGATTGACTAACGGTTGTTGAAACTTTGATTGCACCTAGTTTGTTTATATTTGAGAATCTTCTCTTCTGATATAAGATTCACTCAAACTAGATCGAAGTATCGACGGGATCTTTAGAACTGTTTGTAGATCTAAAGATATCTTGTGATAATCCATTGTTAACAGACTCCGTTCTGTGCGTGATTGATCACAAGAGATTCAAGTGGTGTTGTGCAGGTTTAATTGAAGATTAAAGAAGATTTGAAGACGAAGAAGATTTCTTATTGGTTTCTCATATCTTTGTGTAGCAAAAACCTTGATCGGCTGGGATCCAACTAGAATAGGATTTATTCGATGGATTAGTTGCGTGAGATCGGCATCGCTTTATAGTTTCTTGTTGTAATCTATATTGATTGATTGCGAATCTTAACTCTGCTACTTCGGTAGTTGTTGGATAGATTGATCTAACCAGGCAAAGGAGTTTATTAGCTTAAACGGAAGAGCCTTTGCATATGACTTGAAATATCTTTATCTTAATGAATCAATAGAGTTTTTACTAAACAGATTTGTTGTTCCTTTACTGTTTGAATACGATCGAAAGGAAATGTTCTAGTGCGTGCACTCATCGAAGTCGGAAGCGCAGGGATACTGAGGAAACTGAGTGAACTAGGGTTAGTTGCTTGGTCTCAACTATACGAAGTTGGTTTAGATTATGTATAGCGGCTTAATTCTGGACTAGGTCCCGGGGTTTTTCTACATTTGCGGTTTCCTCGTTAACAAAATCTTGTTGTGTCTTTTACTTTTCTATTTCCACAATTAAATTTAGAAGTAAAATACACAAACGTTCTCCGCTTTACTTGATAGTGATCTTATAGAGTGAAAAGACGAGGGTACCCAAATATACCTCAATCTAAAATTTTTCCACCTATAAGTTCTTTCTCCGAAAGTGATTGTCTATGAACTGAGTCGAGACAATACAACTAAATATAACAACAAAGTATGTTTACTTGATAAAGGTTCGGACTTAACCAAACACAATAGGATTACTATAAAGTAAATAGGAATTAATGTTTGTGTAATTTACTTTAAATTATAATAACAACAATTATAATTGCGGAAAATAAAAGTAAATGACACAACAAGATTTTGTAAACGAGGAAACCGCAAATGCAGAAAAACCCCGGGACCTTGTCCAGAATTGAATACTCTCAGGATTAAGCCGCTATACAAAATCAAACCAACTTCGTATAGTTGAGACCTAGCAACTAAACCTATAGTTCACCAGTTCCGTCTGTATTCCCATGCCTCCAACTTGTAATAAGTCACGTACTTGGAACAATTCCTTTGGTTCGTATTCCAAACAGTAAAGGAACAACAAATCTGTTTGGTACCAACTCTTTTAACCAAGTGATGTGAGTTCGACAAAAGGCTCTTCCGTTTATCCTAATAAACTCCTTTGTCAGGTCCTTAGATCTATCTAATAACAACTACCAAAGTAATTATCTAGATTTTGCAATCAATACTTTGAATCACAAAGAATTGTATTGATGCCGATCTACTCAACTAATCAATCCAATCTACCACAAGGATAAACCGATTATAGTTGGATCCTCTTTAACCGAAACAAGTATTGTGCACACCAAAGATTATGAACCCAAATCAGAAATCTTCAAAGTCTTCTTAGATCTTCAATAAACACATGCACACAATCAACTTGAATCTCTTGTGATCAATCACGCACAGAACGGAGTCTGCTAACAATGGATTATCACAAGACATCTTTAGATCTACAAACAGTCTAAAGATCCCCGTCGAAACTTCGATCTAGTTTGAGTGAATCTTATATCATAAGAGAAGATTCTCAAGCATAAACAAACTAGGTGCAATCAAAGTTCAACAACCGTTAGTCAATCAAATCAATCGAAAACTAATAATAAACCGCAATTATCTAGTTTCCCACCAACGGTACTAATTGAGCTTCTCATTCCCAAAAAGTTTTAAAACCGAGCGGCCGTAGGAGATTTCGCCTAATTAGGTTACTTTCCTCTCCGAATAGGCGGCTCCACCAGTAACAACACAACTAGGTAGTGTTGCTGGCTCTGAGGATTAGTTTGCTCGAAATGCAAACTTTGATATTTATAGACCAAGGAAGTTTGGACACCAAGGAATTTCCGAAACCTAAAATATTCTCAAGATATGCAATATATTCAGAATTCGGTTTCCATAATTCCTAGAAATGCTTTGTCCAAACATTGACCGAAAATCTCTTAGAAAATATCCAACTAGTAAATGCACATTACTAATTTTTATTTTCCAAAAATAAAATTAAAAACCTTAATTAAAAGATTCTCAACTTATTTTTCGATCCGGGATTTTTTTTTCCTTTAGCTATTAAGGAATATCTTTGAACAATAAAAGATAAGCATTACTGCACATGTTCAAAGTATGTCGACATCTTAACTTAGTAAATCATCTTTCATATTTACTATCTTGGAATCGATTTGCCAAACTTTCAAACAAGTTTAGAATTGGTTCATCTGACTTCCAAGAACTATGTGATTGATTATCACTACAAGAAAACATGTCATTAGCGATGAAATACCTAGCGACACACGGAATTTGGTCGCTATATATTAGAAACAACGACCATTAAGTTTGTCGTCGCAAAATGAAATTTTCAGCTACAAGTTGAAAAATTTATCGCAAAGATTGTCGCTAAATTATATAAACAGCGACGAGATTTATTGTTATAGCTAAATCCTACATACCATGACCAAAATCTATACCATCGCCAAATATAAATTTGGCGATAATATCACCGGGTCGTTAATGATGAATTTAGGGACGTACTTCAATTAGGTCGCCTTAAGGGTCTACTTTTAGCGAAGAGTTGGACCACTTCCCTCTAATATGCCTGATTTTAGGCGAGAACAAAACACGATCTCATATTTCCACATTCACTCACTTTACTTCCCGCAAAACTAATTTTATATCCTTCACTTTCTCTCTTAACTGCTGAAAAAACACGATCTCATATTCTTCTCCTTCTATTCGCTCCATATCATTAGGGTTTGAGTTCCATTCGCTCGATGGCAAAAGAAATATAGAACTCAGAGTTTTAGTTTGAACACGGGTTTGTTGATTTCATGTATTGATCATCTGGGTTGATTCTGAGGTATGGTTGACTTTTGATTCGTTTTCCACTTGCATTATGATTTCGGTTGTTTAATTTTGGTTATCTTGCTTTCAATCTTAATTTTATCTGTAGCATGAATCTAGAGTTTCAAATTATTTTTGATTTTGTATTTGGGGTTTTAAATCCTGGGTTTCATTATAATGGATTTTGTGTTTTAAGTAGTACTTCTCAAGGGTTTCGATTAATATTGTATGACCGTGGAACATGGGTTTTATTTCATCTTGTATGTTTTAGGTCTTTGATTAATTTAGTATGCCGAAGAAGAAGAATTGATTTGTACGAAGGTGTTTATGGGTAAAAATCGTTTCTGCCGATTTCGGTAAATTCGGCAGGTGAGTGAGAAACTGGTTCAAACCCTAAACAAATGTGCTGCACGTGAGCACTTTATAGGTTCGAGAGATCAATGCATACAAGTCCTGCCTAAACCAAGAAATGGCCGTTCCGGACTTGCTTCGGTCACAAAGTGGAGGAGAAGGGTTGATTTGGGGAGGGAAGCAAAGAAAGGTGTTGAGGAGAGTAGTATCTTGACTTGTATCGAAAGTGAAAGCTTAGGAAGCTTGCAAGAGATGAAAGCTTTTTGGGAGAGCTTGCAAAGTTGCCTTTACGAGAGTGTAAGTGTAGTATATTTCTCCCGACCGAGACTTCTTGTCCGGTGGAAATAGGTAAGACCTATTTATACAAGTCGAGTTTGAAACGTACCACAGCCTCATGAAGGAAGAGAGTAAAGGGTGAAATAATGGGAGGAGGTGGTAACCGCATGGTTTAATAGGCGGCGTTTTTTCACCATTATTTCCTCTTTTATTTGACCGCTTTATTCCTTTTCACGCTTTCTTAATGTGAGCATAGTGTACGCTGCATCTTTGTGACCGCCAAACCAAAACCCTAAAGAAGCATCCCCAGATTTGTGTTGATGTCTCGAGTGTTGGTTGCATCTTGAGTGCAAGTGGCGCTGCTAGTGGCGCGTGTGGCATGTGCCAATGGCATGTGCGGAATGCCTTGGTGGTAGTTTGCACGGTTTGCAAGTTGGGCTACCAAGCGTGTGTGCTTGGCATGTGCCGATGGCATGTGCGGAATGCCTTGGTGGTAGGTTGCACGGTTTGCAAGTTAGGATACCGGGCGTGTGTGTTTGGCATGTGCAATGGCATGCGGAATGCCTTGGTGGTAGGTTGCACGGTTTACAAGTTAGGATACCAGCGTGTGTGTTTGGCATGTGCCAATGGCATGTGCGGAATGCCTTGGTGGTAGGTTGCACGGTTTGCAAGTTAGGCTACCGGCGTGTGTGTTTGGCATGTGCCAATGGCATGCGTGGCCATTAGGGCCGTGACCTTGATAGGGAAACTAGCTAGCGAGCATGTTGGCATGTGCCAATGGCATGCGTGGCCGTTAGGGCCGTGATTTTGCTAGGGAAACTGGCTAGCGAGCATGTTGGCATGTGCCAATGGCATGCGTGGCCGTTAGGGGGCGATGATTTTGCTAGGGAAATCGGCTGGCGAGCATGTTGGCATGAGCCAATGGCATGCATGGCCGTTAGGGCCGTGATTTCGCTAGGGAAACTAGCTAGCGAGCATGTTGGCATGTGCCAATGGCATGCGTGGCCGTTAGGGCCGTGGTTTGCTAGGGAAACTAGCTAGCGAGCATGTTGGCATGTGCCAATGGCATGCATGGCCGTTGACCTAGTTGCATGTTTTGCAAGCCTAGGGCGCTATGTTTGGCGTGGGCCAAAGTCATAGCGACTTGGAAATATGGCTTGCGACACGTTTTGGCATGTGCCAATGGCACGTGCGGCCATGTTGACCTAGTTGCAAGTCTTGCAAACCTAGGGCGCTATGTTGGCGTGGGCCAAAGTCATAGCGACTTGGAAATATGGCTTGCGACACGTTTTGGCATGTGCCAATGGCACGTGCAGCCATGTTGACCTAGTTGCAAGTCTTGCAAACCTAGGGCGCTATGTTGGGCGTGGGCCAAAGTCATAGCGACTTGGAAATATGGCTTGCGACACGTTTTGGCATGTGCCAATGGCACGTGCAGCCATGTTGACCTAGTTGCAAGTCTTGCAAACCTAGGGCGCTATGTTGGGCATGGGCCAAAGTCATAGCGACTTGGAAATATGGCTTGCGACACGTTTTGGCATGTGCCAATGGCACGTGCAGCCATGTTGACCTAGTTGCAAGTCTTGCAAACCTAGGGCGCTATGTTGGCGTGGGCCAAAGTCATAGCGACTTGGAAATATGGCTTGCGACACGTTTTGGCATGTGCCAATGGCACGTGCAGCCATGTTGACCTAGTTGCAAGTCTTGCAAACCTAGGGCGCTATGTTGGGCGTGGGCCAAAGTCATAGCGGCTTGGAAATATGGCTTGCGACACGTTTTGGCATGTGCCAATGGCACGTGCAGCCATGTTGACCTAGTTGCAAGTCTTGCAAACCTAGGGTGTTATGTTGGGCGTGGGCCAAAGTCATAGCGGCTTGGAATTTGGCGTTAATGCCATGGTGCGCGGGGTGCGGCTTGGTTTTGGCATGGTTGCCATGGTGTGCAGTATGCGGCTTGTTTTGGCATGGTTGCCATGGTGCGCAGTATGCGGCTTGGTTTGGCATTGTTGCCATGGTGCGCAGTATGCGGCTTGGTTTGGCATTGTTTCCATGGTGCGCGTGATGTCGGCTTGTTTTAGCATGGTTGCCATGGTGCGCGTATGCTTGTTTTAGCATGGTTGCCATGGTGCGCGATATGCGGCTTGGTTTGGCATTATTGCCATGGTGCGTGATATGCGGCTTGTTTTGGCATGGTTGCCATGGTGCTCGATGTGCGGCTTGGTTTGGCATGGTTGCCATGGTGCGCGATGTGCGGCTTGGTTTTGGAATTAGGGTT
The DNA here is from genome assembly GCA_023531295.1 of Papaver armeniacum. Taxonomy (NCBI): domain Eukaryota; kingdom Viridiplantae; phylum Streptophyta; class Magnoliopsida; order Ranunculales; family Papaveraceae; genus Papaver; species Papaver armeniacum. The sequence goes on along the minus strand of JAJJWW010005596.1, from coordinate 39,943 downwards.
ACGTGTTGAAAAACCTAATCTCGTATTTTGAAAAATACCCCTATGTTGAATGCTCTTATTTAATGTGTTGCGGGTAACACTAGGTCATGGGGTTTTACGATTTTACCCCTTGTCTAAAAACCACCATCAACAGAAGGTAATCTCTCGTCCGTGAATTGTTTTATGCATTTAGGATTTTCTGCCCGGGTTTCAAGGCTAGTCCGTCTAAATTGATTTTTGATCGACTTTGGTATGCTTTCGGAACATGAATTTTATTTCCTAAATATGGCTTCTGATCTTTTTTTTTTTTTCCAACTGAAGGTTAGTAAAATGATACAGAGAAGACTGAAACGATAGAGGATAATAGAGAAAGATGGCAATCTCGTTTCATCATAAGATAATTGATAGTCACAGATGAGGGGTTTGGTTCGTATTCATTTTTTAGAATATGGATCTTTATTCAGGTAAGTCTACGGTACATGTAATTTTATTCTCATTCAATTATGTTAGCATGGGGTAAGTTAATCCCTAAGCTAACCAATTTTTGTTTTAGTTAATAATCATGGTGACTGAGTTTAAAATTTCTCTTGAAATGTAAAAATTAAACTTTACAAATCAGTTTCTTGAATTCCTAAAATTTCTTGTTCACGCGAGGCATATGTTTTTGACACGATGTATTATTCCTACAGGAGAATTAGGCAACTGGAGCCGATGGTAGGCAAAACAAAAGTGCACTCTGTCAAGTGGGTAACAACAATTACAAGAAGGGGCTACAAGTTTGAGTCATGGTGATATAGGAGTTCCAGGAAAACTACCACCTTCAAAAACCCCTTGAGTTCTGTTGACGGGATTGCAAAATAAATGTTTGGTTTGAAATAAGGACAAGACATTGGGAGAGGATGATGACAAAGTAAGTGATTTTCTTATTACAAATCTTTATTCTATATGAAGGTAATTATTACCATGTTTTAAGATGTTGGAATATCTTCATGGATGGTTGTTTTGACTTCAGCCAACACCCAGCAAGTGATAGTTCGTAATGGTGGTTGTATTTAGGATGAGACTTGGCTGTCCATTTCCTTCCGCTACATAATAAGATGGTGTGGTAGTGGATTTTCGAAATGTAATGGCATTTTAACTTAAATTTGCAGGAAAATAAACTAGAAGTAATTTATGGTGTTGGTGCCGAAACACAGGGCAGTGTAGAAAAACTACAGTTGGTGGCCGAAACAGTTAATTGGATCAGGTGAAGACTGAAACAACTAGTTAACCTCTAAAAAGAACTTTTGATGTTTCTAATTTTTTGCTGTGCGACTACGGTAACTATTACCTAGTGGATTTCTTCGGTTATCTCTACTTTGTCTAACATATATAAGTTGTTAATTAACTCCAAAAAAGAACTTTTGTTTGAACACACTACTTTATTATTCAAATCTAGAGGTTGAGCATTCTCGGCTTTATGATGGACATTCTGAAGCAATGAAAATTAATTTGATAAAGACCATTAATCTGATAAAGTTGAAGCACTTAGGTCTTGCTTACCATAGATTTATAATGAAATTTTGGGCTTCAACATTGTTGTTAAGGCGACTTCATGGGCACAATACTTGGGAGGGGATTGCAAAGGAAAAACTTGGGGATATACTCTTTAAGGTAGCAGCTTTAACTTTTTTTTTTGAATATCTTTTTTTTTCGTAAGTGGAATACTGTTAAGTAAGACTTTGGGTGTGAAACCCTTTTGGTTCTTCTTCACCATTTATAAGAGGATGATTCATTTGTAGGTTGGGGATGTTCCGGTTACTTGCACAAGACCGTTGTCCTAAGCCTGGATGACAAACGATTCAAATAATCTAGTTGTACAATGCTTAAATATATTAGCAGAACAACATTCATTGGTCAGGATTGGAGGCGTATGCAAGACACAGAAGTAATTATTAATGTCAACTTATAAGAATTTCATTCTATTTCTGTGAACTGTTTTTTTTTTTCCTTTTATTTCTCTTTACAAAGTAGGTAGATTAGTTAGTACAGAACTTTGTTAATCGGAGCTTGTTTGTATGAACAATCGTTTGAGCTAATATGAATTTGATTTATGAACAATCGTTTGAGCTAATATGAATTTAATTTATGGAATTTTCCTATTTTAATTAATCCTCGCGATGTGATTCTTTCTACTGATAATTTATCTTCCCTACGTGCTAACAATCGGCAATAACAACACTCAGAGCCGAATAAAGACATTTTCCAACAAAACTAGATCACGTCGCAAAAATAAATTTTTGGCGGCATGAATTTCTTGTCGCTAATGAATATATATTTGCGATAATACATTTTTTTTGTCGGTGAATTTTGCTTTTCAGCCACCAAACAGTATATTGTCGGCAATAAATATTTGGCGACGAAACAAGAATTTACGTCGCAATAACCTTTCAGCGACTCACTATTGTCGACGAATCCAGTAGCGACAACTTTTGTCGCTAAAATTAATTAGCGGCATGAAAAGTGTAATTTTGCGACATTCATTTTCGTCGCTGATGAGCAATTTTCACGTGTTTCACGGTTCTACCAAAACAAGTTTCGGTTCTACCTCCATGTGAGTACCGGATTTAGTCACACAAGCTTTCCAAAAATTCGGTTGACTAGGTACTAGGATCGGTTCCCACATATATATGGTATCTAACTTGTATTTGTTGCACATGTCCATAGGATCGGTTACCAATGTCTAAAAACGTAAGTGTTGCACATGTTCATAGGATCGTTTCCAATATCTGAAACGTGTTACACCTCTTACAGAGATCGATTCCTCTCTTGTGATTGGTTGCACCTCTTACTAGGATCGGTTCCCCTTTTCCTAGAGTTGGTCATACCAATAACACTAAATCAATCATACCATCTCAGGTGATTACTTAAGATCGGTTTCACTAATAAAAGTCATACCAATACAAAAGTCAGGCCTTGTGAATAGTTTTACCAAGAACATAAACAAGTCATGAGAGGTTATACTAATCACACATATTGGTAATTCAAAAGATATGCAATGAATAACAATACCAATAAGCCTAGTGATTTCCCTTTCGATTTACAAAACAAGTTCATGAATTTAGTTCCTTTAAACGAATGCAAAACATTGTTTCCTAGGATGAAATATTCACCTCATACCCATACATAATCACAATAGCATTTAAACGATTATGTTGATGTCTTATATACGAAGTTCAAAAGATAAACGTTATACTTCGTATTGTATTCCTTAATACTACGTCTAACTAGAGTGTAATCATTCATGCTTCGCAGTTATGTTTTCAATATGCACGACTTGAAAGATATGTTAGGGAATGAAACAGTTCAAGTCAAATATTACTAACCTCAAGTGGAAGTATGATGTTGTCGTTGTAGCTCCTTACTTCTTCACTTCTTCAAGTCTTTGTAATACTTGTAATGTCTCATATCCTAATACTTTCAAGCCAACCTATACGAAGTTGACTCTAGTACATAATCAAGAGACTCTTTAAATGAGTTTTGGTTCACTAAAATATGACAACCAAACTTGACATACCAACGCTTGGTGGGTTCAACCGAGCTATGCTCTAACAATCTCCTCCTTTGTCAATTTTAGTGACAAAACTCTTATATCATATGGATAAACAAATTACAAGAATTTATTACACATACGCTTGATTCCCGAATTCAACAAAGACAATAACTTTGTATACATTCAATCCATAAATGCCGCTGTTGACATTATAATAACAAAGCTAATACTCCCCCTAAAGGTAAGATATGTAGATTTTATCAATCCGCACGTCTTTGTTATTCCTTTGTAGTCCATATAACTACAAGTATCATATGATATGCTACCCCCCCTTAGTGTATGCTTTACTCTTTCGTTAGATAAACGTTTAAGCACCAATGTCCTTTTCCTTAGTGATACCAATCAATATAAATCAATACCAGTATCACTTGTTTACTCCATATATTTCTCCCCCTTTTTGTCACAAAATGACAAAGGTACGAGCAAATAAAGGACAAACCAAAAGGATCTTACAAATCTCACAAGACTTGTAACCTATAGAGTTAAGCACGAGGGTTCGACACACCATTTTTGAAAACCAATATCAAAACCGAAACTACAAAGTAATTTTGTTTTGATATGTTACCAAGGAAACAATTGCCCGAAGCAATTTTCCCTAATAGTTTAACAAACCAAAAATCGACTAAGCACCTTAGTTCCTTTGCTAAACCGATTGCACAAATACAATCGCTTGTTCGATAAGACCGAAATAAAGATCAGAATTAACTCTATTTTTCTCATCAGGTTCTAATTATTCAAATAATAACTTAGACCTTTCACTTTTAAACAAGACAATTACTAGGTTAGTTAACTAGCATTTCATGTTAAGGCATTCGATTAGACTTGAATAACCGAAACCTCCACTTTGATAAGTCTAACTAAGATCAGAATTAACTTAGTTTCTCTTATCCTAATCGAATTGGACTAAACAATTCATCCCGAAAACCTTTTGTTAAGCCATTAAAAATTCATACAAACCAAATAAATCAACTTGCATAATTATTCACCTCAACCGGAAGCAATTGAAACAACATAGACATTAAAGCACCGCAATTGCACCGAAATTTTATAAGCCTAAACAATTGATACCAAACAATAAAGCAAGATAACAATAGTTTTTCTTAACCAGAAACAATTGAATCACACACACCCATACACAAATAATGGAATAAAACATCAATTGTACCGAAATTTTGTTAAGCAAAAGCAATAAATATACGTAATAAACTCAGGCTTTTCTTAAACATGAAAACGATTAACTAACAAAGTCGTTACCTCAAATTTCGCATCCTCTTCTCCAATATGTTTGCATTTTCTTCCAAGGAGAATTGATACTGAAATATCATTATGTTGTCATTCTTATGCAAAACAAAAGAATACAACAACCAACCTTTACCAGAGAAAGGTTGAAAACCGGTTTTAACTATTGCAAGCAAAAGTTGAAAACCCCGAAACACATATGCTTTTATGCTAAACCAAACGATTCAACATATTGTGACTTTTTCACATATTATTTCAAACAGAACCCCTCATGATCCTTTGATAAATCCTACCAACATAAGCTAAAACTTAATCCTGCTAAACCAAAAAGTCACCCAGACCATAAGGGTTCACAACATATGAGATCGAATATTAAGGTCAGAAAACCGAAATCAAACATCCCATAAACATACATAACAATAAGATAAAGCATTCAAGCACACGCTATGTAATCATAAACTATCACAAGAAAAATTATAAATCAAATAATTTTATTCATAATTAAGATAGTTTTATTCATAATAGACCTAATACAATCATTGAAAGAAATCAAAATTGATGTCTATTTTTCTTGGGTTCATTACTCTTCATAGTCTTGAGTTCTCCTGCGCTTGATAGGGATGATTCCCCGAATTCCCTGAAGCAATCCTTGATTGAAGACTAATTTCTCAACCTTGTGGATGTTAGGTTCCTCCTCGTTTACTCTTTTGGAGAGTAAATCTAGTTGCTTGAGAATTTGAGCTAGTAAGGATTTCTCAAGGCCACATTTTAACATCAAAACTTCCAACTTGGTTTCGGAAAAAGTTCGAGCCATCTTGTAAAACTCTTTTTCATAATCGATCATACACGATGAATGATTCATATTCATATAGGAAGCGGATCCGTTTCCATTGAAACTGAAATGACCGAAAGAGTCACTAGCCATTTTTGCAGCATACCTTTCTGAAACTTTTGAAGAAATTTTTGCATAATAATCTGATTTGTCCATGATTCCTGGTTGCAGACTGAAAACCGAAACACTCATATAATAGCGAAAATTATATATCAATAGTTGCTAAAAACTTGTTCATTGATTATGGAAATCAAATATTCTCCCTTAATAGAAAAACCAAATTTTTTTAATATTAAGGATTTTAGGAAAGTGCGTTCTGTGAATATCTTCATAATTCTCGAAGTTTTGAACTATTCCACAATATACACTGAGCTCATCAAACTAAGTTTGGGCACTTCATGAGTTAGTGTATTTCTCCCAGATACTAAGTAACTGAATGAGACAGATTAAGTTTTCCACGGTTATCAGAGAATTTCTTCTTACCTGATTTATTAAGATTCCTAATCTTTTCTGACGATAAACCAAATTTATCATAGAAATTACTATCATCAAGATATTTAGGAATTACCTTAAGTGTCGATGATCTGGAGTCGTTGTCAGCTTCATTTCAGTTCAGTTCCTTGGTCTTCTTTGGTATCCACTTTTTAGTCTTCTGATTCTTCTTCCTTTTGTGATGAACTACACCAGTTGAGTTCTTTAAGGAATCCTTTGGTTTAGAAGGATCAGATTTATGCATGCTTTCTCTAGAAGATGATCTTATGTTATACTTTAGACCTGAGACAGTTTTTTCAGAGTTCAAATAAGAAAGCCGTTCACAATTCTTAACAACATGACCTTTGTTTCCACAGTGAAAACATCAATTACGATGACCCTGATGATATGAAGAATTCTGATGTGAGTGGTTCATCTTGTGATTCCATACAAATTTCTTTTTACAAGATGAAAACCCCATTTTAATGTTCTTATTGTCGACATTCTTCTTTTCTTTCAGAGAACTGATTAATCTGGATTTTTTTGTACCTTCCTAAGGGATGTGTCCAACCGGTGTTCGGACATTAAAGAACACAGACCATTCTTCAGCTTTTTGACATGTTCGGAAACAGTCTTTACCTCAGAATCATATGAGATTTTTAAGGAGTTGTAATAATCAGTTGCAGTTTTTCTTAACTGCTCAGATTTCTTTTCTTGATCAATACTTTTCCTTAGTTTTGCTTCTAAGAATTGGATCTTCAAGGAAGAATTGCTCTTGAGGGATTCTAGATCAGTTTTACATGAAGAAATATCACGTTTGAGTTGATCATTTTCAGCTTTCATATGACATAAGTCTTCAAGAAGTTTTCCTTCTCTTTTTAGTGCAAGTGTAAGCTCAGTTGCACAAGAAAGAAACTCTTTGCTCAGTTCATCTAGATGAGATGTTACATAATCAACATCCTCTTTATCATCAAGTGATTCAGAATCAAAATCATTGATTATGAGCACATGGCTTAACTTAACCTCTTCTTGAGAACACTGGGACATATTTTCAGAAGAGTAGGTAGAGCTTGTAGAAGACATCCCTTCTAAGCATTTTTGAAAGTTAAACCCGGGACGGGTTTTTCTCAAATCTTGAGATACGTTAACTGAATCACTCATTAGATTCAATTTCTTATAGGTTGGATTGCCACAAATACAGATTGTTAGATCTTTTCGTGTTTGCCTGCTCTGATACCAATTAAAAAGACGAGGGTACCCAAATATACCTCAATCTAAAACTTTTCCACCTATAAGTCATTTCTCCGAAAGTGATTGTCTATGGATTGAGTCGATACAATACAACTAATCGGTTCACACTTCGTGTGATCGTCTATGGATACAAGATCGAGACAATACAACAACGAAGTATGTTTACTTGATAAAGGTTCGGACTTAACCAAACACAATAGGATTCCTATCAAGTAAATAGGAATTAACGTTTGTGTAATTTACTTTAAATTATAATAACAACAATTATAATTGCGGAAAATAAAAGTAAATGACACAACAAGATTTTGTTAACGAGGAAACCGAAAATGCAGAAAAACCCTAGGACCTTGTCCATAATTGAATACTCTCAGGATTAAGCCGCTATACAAAATCAAACCAACTTCGTATAGTTGAGACCTAGCAACTAAACCTATAGTTCACCTAGTTCCGTCTGTATTCCCACGCCTCCAACTTGTAATAAGTCACGTACTTGGAACAATTCCTTTGGTTCGTATTCCAAACAGTAAAGGAACAACAAATCTGTTTGGTAGCAACTCTTTTCAACCAAGTGATGTGAGTTCGACAAACGGATCTTCCGTTTATCCCAATAAACTCCTTTGTCAGGTCCTTAGATCTATCTAATAACAACTACCAAAGTAATTGTCTAGATTTTGCAATCAATACTTTGAATCACAAAGAATTGTATTGATGCCGATCTACTCAACTAATAAATCCAATCTACCACAAGGATAAACCGATTATAGTTGGATCCTCTTTAACCGAAACAAGTATTGTGCACACCAAAGATTATGAACCCAAATCAGAAATCTTCAAAGTCTTATTTGTCTTCAAATCTTCTTAGATCTTCAATAAATACCTGCACACAATCAACTTGAATCTCTTGTGATCAATCACACACAGAATGGAGTCTATTAACAATGGATTATCACAAGATGTCTTTAGATCTACAAACAGTCTAAAGATCCCAATCAAAACTTGATCTAGTTTGATCAATCTTATATCGAAGAGAAGATTCTCAAGCATAAACAAACTAGGTGCAATCAAAGTTCAACAACCGTTAGTCAATCAAATCAATCGAAAACTAATAATAAACCGCAATTATCTAGTTTCCCACCAACGGTACTAATAGAGCTTCTCAATCCCAAAGAATTTCTTTAAACCGAGCGGCCGTAAGAGATTTCGCCTAATTAGGTTACTTTCCTCTCCGAATAGGCGGATCCACCAGTAACAACATAACTAGGTAGTTTTGCTGGCTCTAAGGATTAGTTTTCTCGAAATGCAAACTTTGATATTTATAGACAAAGGAAGTTTGGACACCAAGGAATTTTCAAAACCGAAAATATTCTAAAGATATGCAATATATTCTAAATTCGGTTTCCATAATTCCTGGAAATGCTTTGTCCAAACATTGACCGAAAATCTCTTAGAAAATATCCAACTATTAAATGCACATTACTAAATTTTATTTTCCAAAAATAAAATTAAAAACCTTAATTAAAAGATTCTCAACTTATTTTTCGATCCGGGATTTTTTTCCTTTAGCTATTAAGGAATATCTTTGAACAATAATCGACAAGCGTTACTGCACATGTTCAAAGTATGTCGACATCTTAACTTAGTAGTCATCTTTCATATTTACTATTTTGGAATCGATTTGCCACACTTCCAAACAAGTTTAGAATTGGTTCATCTGACTTCCAAGAACTATGTGATTGATTAAGAACACTCAATCACCAATCATGGGTTTCACGGTTCTACCAAAACAAGTTTTGGTTCTACGTCCATGTGAGTACTGGATTTAGTCACACAAGCTTTCCAAAAATTCGGTTGACTAGGTACTAGGATCGGTTCCCACATATATATGGTATGTAACTTGTATTTGTTGCACATGTCCATATGATCGGTTCTCAATGTCTAAAAACGTGTTGCACATGTTCATAGGATCGGTTCCCACTATCAAAAAACATGTTGCACCTCTTACAAGGATCGATTCCCCTCTTGTGATCGGTTACACCTCTTACTAGGATCGGTTCCCCTTTGCCTAGAGTTGGTCATACCAATAACACTAAATCGATCATACCATCTCAGGTGATTACTTAAGATCGGTTTCACTAATGAAAGTCATACCCATTCAAAAGTCGGGCCTTGTGAATAGTTTTACCAAGAACATAAACAAGTCATGAGTAGTTATACTAATCACACATATTGGTAGTTCAAAAGATATGCAATGAATAACAATACCAATAAGCCTAGAGATTTCCCTTTCGATTCACAAAACAAGTTCATGAATTTACTTCCTTTAAACGAATGTAAAACATTGTTTCCATACCCATACATAATCACAATAGCATTCAAACGATTATGTCGATGTCTTATATACAAAGTTCAAAAGATAAACGTTATACTTCGTATTGTATTCCTTAATACTACGTCTAACTAGAGTGTAATCATTCATGCTTCACATTTATGTTTTCAATATGCACGACTTGAAAATACGTTAGGGAATGAAACAGTTCAAGTCAAATATTACTAACCTCAAGTGGAAGGATGATGTTGTCGTTGTAGCTCCTTACTTCTTCACTTCTTCAAGTCTTCGTAATACTTGTAATGTCTCATATCCTAATACTTTCAAGCTAACCTATACTAAGTTGACTCTAGTACATAATCAAGCGACTCTTTAAATGAGTTTTGGTTCACTAAAATATGACAACCAAACTTGACATACCAACGCTTGGTGGGTTCAACCGAGCTATGCTCTAACATAGAGTTTGGTTAAATCCGAACTTATTATCAAGTAATCACACTTTGTTTGTCGTATTATCTCGATATAGTATCCTTAGACAATCACACAAAGTGTGAATACCGATTTGTAGTATTGTCTCTACTTTGTCCATAGACAATCACTTTCGGTAAGAGGACTTATAGGTGGATAAATTAAAGATTATGGTGTATTTGGGTACCCTCGTCTTTTCAATTGATATCGAGCAGAGGCAAACACAAAAAGATCTAACAATCTGTGTTTGGTCTGATCCAACCTATAAGAATTGAATATAATGATTGATTCCATTAACGTAATACAAGATACCAAGAGTTCGAATTAACTCTGGATGATTTAGAAAAACATTGTTTCTTCGAATATAGAAACATCTCAGTTTAAAGAATTATACGAAAAATTTATTGCATGTTCAACCGAACTAATTCATGCATTAGAAAGAGAAGAAAAGCTTCTAGACAATATAAGATATCTGCAAGCAAAAAATGATCAACTTGTTATTGATCTTGCCTCCTCAAAGGTTGAAAATAATTCTCAACATATACAGAATCTTGAGGACAAAGTAAGTGCTAGTCTTTCTCGAGCGAAAATTTTAGACAAAGATCGTAATGCTGCTCTTTAAAAAGTCTATTTGTTGGAAAAGAAACTTGTTGAATCTGAAGCAAGGATTAACTCTCAACAAGTAAGTTTTGAAGAGAAAGAAGGTGTACATCTCTCTCTCGACAAAAACACCTTGAGGCCAATCTAACTGGAGCTCTTGATAAATTCAAGATGCTAGAAGAAGAAAATTTGCACTTGAATAAGCACATTGATAGCTCAAACAATATAACCTCAATGTTAGAAGCAAGTAGAAATCATCGTGATACACGAGGATTGGGCTATAAGGGAATAGATGCTTCAAATATTAGCAAAGAGGTAAAAATTTGTTAAAGCTACAAATTCCTCTCAAGGAGAGGCTTCCACTAATGTCAATGATGCTCCTATTTCTTGTAAAGAAGAAAAGCCTGTCATGCCTAAGAATTGTGTTCAACCAGACTCGTCAAGTGAAACAATCAAAGAGAGCACTTATGCTAATGTCAAGAAAACAACAACGTTGAACAAAGATAAGAAGAAGAAGAAGAAAACTCGTCGAGCTCCAATGCAAGTGGATCCACAAAAAGGTAACATTAAAACTCATACTCCTTATGTCACTAATCATTGTTATTATTGTGGTAATAAAAGGCACTTGCAATGGGGATGCAAAGTTCGTAAGATGCAAGATGCTCTTCCTTTTGTATTAAACGAATTGGCTAAGTTTTCTCCCCGAAAGAACTCAGATCGTTATTGTCCTAAGTTTAGGCAAAAGAATTATTATAATGATAGTTCAAATTTTGCCTATCGCTCGACAAGGTCATATCATAAAAGACCCAGTTATAGAAAGAGAGATGACTTTTTAAATGCAAATACAATATTTAATGTTCCAAATTGGAGAAAGAATGTTTCATGAAAGTATCCAAAAGGGCAGTGGTCCTAATGGTATAAAGGAGGATGTTGCTCCTGCGAAACCCATCTCTAAATTGGTCTCGAAGTCCTCCATAGCCAAAGAGGGACCAAAGGTTAGTCACAAGAATGACACTCTATTGATTAATATTGAGAGACTTCTTGAAAGACTAAAGAAAGACATCATGCTATCTAAAGTCTCTTGTACAAATGAATGTTGTGATAATGTTACTCTTCATCACAAGTCAGAGAAGAAAAATAAGATATGGAACAAGAGTAATCAAACCAAGCAAGAGGTCAAGAGTGATCCTGTCTTAGTCACTTGTGACAAAGAAGACAAGGCTCAACTCAACACAACCTAGTTGTGTTGGAATGTGCATGCTCACCTTTGTTCTCAATCTTATGAAGGGTGAGGAAGCACATGAAACTGAGCACATGATCTCTTGGTTATTATATGACCAATTAACACTTTAGGGATATTTTTCTCTTCTATACTCATACCTTATCTAACTATATTTGAGCTTTTGATAGAAACGGTAATTTTGAGTTCATGGTGTTGATATCTCCAGGTCATATATGTGTAGCTCTTGTTTTTACGGTTAAACCGAGCCAAAAATCACTGAATTCGGACATTGTATGCAAAGTTATGTCTAAAACAGTTTCGTGTATGGATTAATGTTGTAACCGGTCCTGGTGATTGGTATGAACGGTCACAAGTAATCACCATAACCGGTCCTAGTGATTGATATGATTGGTCCATACGAAGGAGTGTAAAACTGTTTTGCCCATAACTTCTTCGTCCGAACTCGGAATGACTCATTCTTTTTGCGTTGGTTTCGTAATTGAAATTTCTACAAGATTGAGGTAATTTCAATACTTAATTTTCTGTTGAATATTTATGGCGTATTGCACTTGAGTTTATGAGATAAACCATTGTGTTTCATTCTCATATATTGGCTCACTTCCTTATGGTTAGTGACTTTTGAGTATAGCCGATCTTTGGATCATATCTTCGTGATTGCTATATCAAAACCATAAGAAACTTGTGATGTTTAGCTCATATGTAAGTCAAATATACTAGTGTTTTTTTATGCTCTATAAACCAAATATTTGGTATGCATTTGAGAACTCTGGGTTTATGGGATGTCTGATTTCGGTTTTATTAACCTTAATATTCGATCTCATATGGTGTAACCCTTATGGTTTGTGTGACTTTTTTATTTAGCGGGATTAAGTTCTAGCCCATGGTTGTAGGCTTTATCAAAGGATCATAAGGTGTTCCGATTGAAACTCATATGCGAAAAGTCAAAATATGCATGTTGAATCAATTTGTGTTTAGCATAAAACATATGTGTGTCGGGTTTTCAAATTTTGCTTTTGGCACGCATTAGTTAAAAACAGATTCAACTTTCTCTGGTAAAGGTTGCTCTTGTTGTTGTTCTTTTGTTCTTGCAAGAGGATGACAACAAACTGGGGGAGAGTTCTTATGTGAACTTGCGCTTAATGATATATCTTTCTAGGGAGAAGAGGATGCGGAATCTGAGGTAACAAATTTGTTAGTTAATCGTTTTCCTGTTTAAGAAAAGCCTGTTTATATTGAATATATTTTGCTTTTGCTTAACAAAATTTCGGTACAATTGATATATTCCATTATGATGTGTATGGATGTGTGTGTGTGTGATTCAATTGTTTCCGGTTAAGAAAAACTTTGTCAGTTTATTTGGCTTATTGTTTGGTATCTTCTTTATTGTTGGGTATCAAGTGTTTTTGCTTAACGAAATTGCGGTGCAATTGCGGTGCTATAATGTCTATGTTTGTTTCAATTGCTTCCGGTTAAGAAAATAATTTTGCAAGTCAATTTTTTTTGGTTTGTATGAATTGTTTATGGCTTAACGAAATACGAGATAATTTGTTTAGTACAATTCGATTCCGGATAAGAGAAACTAAGTTAATTTCGATCTTAGTTAGACTTATCAAATTGAAGGATTCGGTTATTCAAGTCTAATCGAATGCCTTGACAAGAAATACTAGTTAACTAACCTAGTGCTTGTCTTGTCTAAAGAGAATGGTCTAAGTTATTGTCTGAATAATTAGAACCTGATGAGAGAAATAAAGTTAATTCTGATCTTTATTTTGGTCTCATCGAAATAAGCGATTGTATGTGTACAATCGGTTTAACAAGGAACTAAGTTTCTTAGTCAATTTGTTAAACTATTAGGAAAATTGCTTCAATAGTTTTCCTTGATAACATATTAAAACTAAATTACTTGTAGTTTCGGTTTTAATATTGGTTGTCTAAAGTGGTATGTGAAACCTTCGTGCTTAACTCTTATAGGTTGTTTACAAGTCTTTTAGATTTGTAAGATCCTTTCGGTTTGTCCTTTATTTTCTCGAACCTTTGCCATTTTATGACAAAAATGGGGAGAACTATATGCAGTAAACAAGTGATTTGTAATCACTAAGGAAAAGGCAATTGTGCTTAAACGTTATATCTAACGAAAGAGTAAAGCGTTAACTAAGGGGGAGAAACATATCGTATTGTTGTGTAGTTATTTGGACTACAAGAGTGGAATAACAAAGATGTTCTGATTGAATATCTACCTATCTTACCTTTAGGGGGAGTATAAGCTTTGTTATTCAGATGTCAACAACGACATTTATTGACTGAATATATGCAGGTTATTGTGTTGTTGAAACTTGGAATCATGCGTATGTATAATGAATTCTTGTAATTTGTTTATCCATATGTATGAAGAGTTTTGTCACTAAAATTGACAAAGGGGGAGATTGTTAGAGCATAGCTCGGTTGAACCCACCAAGCGTTGGTATGTCAAGTTTGGTTGTCATATTTTAGTGGATGAAAACTCATCTAAGAGTCACTTGATTATGTACTAGAGACAACTTCGTATAGGTTAGACTATAAAGTCTAGGAATATTGAGACATACAAGTATTACTCGAAGACCTGAAGAACGTGAAGAAGTAAAAGAGCTACAACGACGACATCATCCTTCCTCTTGAGGTTAGTAATATTGACTTGAATTGTTTCATTCCTAACGTATCTGTGAATGAATATTTTACTCTAGTAGTGAGATATGATCATATGATCATAGTATTAAGGAATAAGACTACGAAGTATAACGCTTATCTTTTGAACTTCGTAGATATGACATCGATATAATCTTATGAATGCCGTTGTAATTATGTGAATGGGTAAAGGTGAAGATTTCATTCTAGGAAACAATGTTTTACATTTGTTTAAAGGAAGTACATTCATGAACTTGTTTTATGAATCGAAAGGGAAATCGCTAGGCTTATTGGTATTTCTATTCATTGCAAATTTTTGGATTACTAATATGTGTGAGATGGTAGAACCGATCATAACTTTGTTATGTATCTTGGTACAACTAATCACAATGTCTGACTTATGATTTGGTATGACTGGTTTTGATTAATTAGTGTAACCGATCCTAAGTAATCACCTGAGATGGTATGATCGATATTTGTAATTGGTGTGACCGATCTTAGTAATTGGTGTGACTGATCCTAGTAATTGGTGCGACCAATCACAAAGAGTTGTGTAATCGATCCTTGTAATTTGTGTAACCTGTCCTAGTAATTGGAGTAACCGATTCTAGTGACTGGTGTGACTGATCACAAGCAATACCATGTGTATATGGTAACCTGGCCCCGGTAATTGATGTAACCGATCCTGGTAACTGATGTAACCGGTCCTGGTAACTTGTGTGACCGATCACAAGTGTTCCATATTAGGGTATAACCGATCACAGTGATTGGTAGAACCAATTGAACCCATAGTTGTCTTGGAATACAGATGAACCAATTCTAAACTTGTTTGGAAGTGTGCTATAATCGATTCCAAGATTGTAAATATGAAAGAGGATTTACAAAGAAAAGATGTCAACATACTTTGAAAACGAACAATAACTCTTATCTTTTATTGTTCAAAGATATTCCTTAGTACTCAAGGAGATCCTGTTCCAAATAAATTAAGAATCTTTTAATTAAGGTTGTTAGTTTTATATGCTTTAATTACCGGCAATTAAATGCATATCTCCAGAGAATAAAAATTAGTAATGTCTATTTACTAATTGGAGATTTTCTGTTGAGAGATTTCGGGAAATATTGGACAAAGCATTTACTGGGATTATGAAAACTGAATGGGAATTTATTGCATATCTTGAGAATACTTTTGGTTTTGTAAATTCCTTGGCGTCCAAACATCCTTGGTCTATAAATACCTAAGTTTGCATTTCTATCAACTATCCTAAGAGCCAGTCAAACTTCATCTTTTTGTTGTTTCTGGTGGAGCCGTCTATTCGGAGAGGAAAGTACCTTAATTAGGTGAAATCTCTTACGACCACTCGTTTAAAGACTTATGTGGGATCAAGAAGCTCTACGAGTACCGTTGGTAGGAAACTAGACAATTGCAGTGTTATTAGTTTTCGATTGATTTGATTGACTAACGGTTGTTGAAACTTTGATTGCACCTAATTTGTTTATATTTGAGAATCTTCTCTTCTGATATAAGATTCACTCAAACTAAATCGAAGTATCGACGGGATCTTTAGAACTGTTTGTAGATCTAAAGACATCTTGTGATAATCCATTGTTAACAGACTCCGTTACAAGTGCATGATTGATCACAAGAGATTCAAGTGGTGTTGTGCGAGTTTAATTGAAGATTAAAGAAGATTTGAAGACGAGGAAGATTTCTTATTGGTTTCTCATATCTTTGTGTAGCACAAACCTTGATCGGCTGAGATCCAACTAGAATCGGATTTATTCGATTGATTAGTTGCGTGAGATCGGCATCGGTTTATAGTTTCTTGTTGGAATCTATATTGATTGATTGCGAATCTAAACCCTGCTACTTCTCGGGTAGTTGTTGGATAGATTGATCTAACCAGGCAAAGGAGTTTATTAGCTTAAATGGAAGAGCCTTTTACGTATGACTTGAGATATCTTTATCTTAAAGAATCAATAGATTTGTTACCAAAACGTATTTGTTGTTCCTTTTACTTGTTTAGAATACGATCCAAAGGAATTGTTCCATGCGTGCACTCATCAAAGCTCGAGCGCAGGGATACCGAGGAAACCGAGTGAACTAGGGTTGGTTGCTTGGTCTCAAGTATACGAAGTTGGTTTAGATTTTGTATAGCGACTTAATTTTGAGAGTATTCAATTCTCGACTAGGTCCTGGATTTTTCTCGCATTTGCGGTTTCCTCGTTAACAAAATCTTGTTTGTGTCTTTTACTTTTCTATTTCTCAATTATATCTCTGTTTTTTATAATTAAAAGTAAAATACACAAACGTTAACTCGCTTTACTTGATAGTGATCCTATAGAGTTTGGTTAAGTCCGAACCTATTATCAAGTAATCACACTTTGGTTGTCGTATTGTCTCGATCTAGTATCCATAAACAATCACACAAAGTGTGAATGCCGATTCGTAGTATTGTCTCGACTTTGTCCATAGACAATAAATTTCGGTAAGAGGACTTATAGGTGGATAAATTAAAGACTGTGGTGTATTTGGTTACCCTCGTCTTTTCATGATCGAATCCTTTTCGTTGAAGATGACGGTGGTGGTCAAGTTATTTCACAAATTGACGACAGTGATGGGTGGTGTGTGTAGTGACTAGGGTTAATTTGGTTAGAGTAAGAAGAATATATTGACTAGGCCCTTATTGGCGAGTCGATCACGAGTTTTGCTCTCCCTCTAAGAAAAATCAAAGTATAATTTTTATTTTATCAGCATCGCTTTGCTTTCATCTTATGTTTTTTTTTTCTCCTGTCAACAGCGATTTATTTTCGCTTTTTGTTCCGCTCCTCGGTCCCGAGGTCGGAGTCGAACTTTTGGCTTCGTCTAATACCGAGATTGCTCTTGCTATGTCGTAGGTGGAGACAGATCTTAGAGATTCTCTCATTTCCGCTTTCTGTTTTCTTTTTTTTTTTTTTTTTTTTTAAGATGAAAATTTTAATGAGAATTCATTCTTCATTATATTGTCTCTCTATATTTTGTTACATTTGTACTCTTTTAATTCCTTTCCCCATTTGAATTCTTTGCAAAGAATTTATGGGTTGAATTGTTAGGAATTTTCGATAAATTGTGATGATCTAATTATATTCGATTTTGACCAGTGGTGCTGATCTAATTGTATTTGGAAATTCACTTGAGTTCGGTGTTTGATTCATACCTGAGTTCAGGCTATTCTTTTTTAGAATTAGTCTTGTACTTATCTTTCCCATATGTCTCAGATGAGTTTTATCCATTCACTACACCAAAACAGCCATTTTGTGGCGTTTATAGACGTTGCATAATTTGTGCAACGTAAATAAATGTTGGCAAAACGGCGTTGCGCATTGGTGTGCAACGGATAAAATACGTGGCACAAATTAATTTGTACAACGTTTATGTACGTTGCACAATTGGTTGCGCAACGTTTTATTTTTCTTATTTGTGCAACGAATATTTTAATTTGTGCAACGGTTATCATTATTAGAGTAACACTTTGTGGGTTCCATTTTGGTTTTTGTCAACGTTTTATTAATATGGCTGCAGTTATGACCGTTGCTCATTTCTGGTGATTTGTGCAACAGATACTTTTCCTACGTTTATATACGTTGCAAAATATTTTCAGGTAAAAAAAAAGTCGCCTAGTAGTTCCATTTTTCTCGCACCCGCATGCATACCATTCTAGATGAACTAGAAGACCCAATTTAGGACGGAACCTCAATATTATTAAAATCAATCAAGAACAATCATTAACCCAAGAGCGATCCATACATCAACAGAGTAGATGGATGAACCATAATCCATACAATATAAAACACCTTATGCAAAATCCCAAATGTTATAAACACAAGTTTGAGAATTTGAAACTATGAAAACCCTAACCTTCTGTTGTTACATTCTGAGAAGTCTTTCCATTTCAAACACTATCACAGGTGGAAGAAGAACATCAACTCAATTCTGCAGAGTACAAGACATAATTAGTATCCAATTCTGAACACAAAGATCCTATAGCATATGTGAAGTATGTATGTGGCCAGCAAACGTAAGAACAATAATCCAATAAAAAAACTAACAACCTGAAAAAACTTTTAGAAACAAGGAAAACAAGGAGGCTAGTGTTTGGCTTCTTTTCTTTATTAAGTGGTTTTATTTTCACAGAACAAGAAAGTAGAGAGATGTACCTAGTGAACCGCCAAACAGAATGACATCTCCTTTGCTCTCAGTCTATTGAGAAGATTTTGAACTGGTCCAGCTACCCCAAGGCAAACATCAAGACAAACCTGCATCATGGAAAATATATAGGGGGAATTTTAGAGACTAAGATCACAAAATAATCATGTCTAAGCAATTTGATGTGACCTACATGATCTGTAGTCTCTTTGAAACAAAATATTCCAGACATGGATTGAACTTCGAAGGCTTATGGATAGTTTACACTTCTACAACCGTTTAATCGAGGTTATCTAATACAACTTTTTGGAGTTTGTTATCAAAAAACAAAATGTTGAGAATTCCATGTGCAATAAAATTGACAAGTGTCACTGTCCTTGTTTGCATATATAACTAACTTGCTAATGCCTAATTCACATATACCCACTTAGCACCCAAAAATACTAATCATCCTTATCAGAAAAAATTATTTGGCAGGGGTTTCTCCAATTGCGTCCAAATCGAAATGTATCTTTAGTTTAAAAATTACATTTACTGAGGCCTTTTACAAGAACTTACAAAAATCGGGTGATAATCTTTATAAGGCTAAGACTGATTGATTAGAAAAATTCCAACGATTCTAGTTGACAGTCAATATCATTATAGCCTTCGACATACATGAGAAGTATTAGTGTTATCACTAGCTATAGTAATAAGATGAGTATATCTAATAAAACTGTTAGTTTGAGTTACGGCCATAAATTTAACATTGTGGTTTCCAAGTTACTTACAGCAACATCCCGCCAACAGATAAGTACGGTGAAGCTCCAGACGCGCTAAAACTTGACGCAGAGGCCTAAACCACTTACAATGACCCCAAGAAATGCACCACCAAGACATGTAGTCACCACCAAACCTTTAAGTCATCATTATCAAGAAAAAAAAACACTTAAAACCTACAGATTCAAACCAGACTATATACAAAGTAAAGTAAAAATCTATCAAGGGACATACCTTCAGCAAGGGAATTCCTGTTAAAACCAAGATCCATTGAAGTACTTTCAAGTGGTTCATTCACTACCCTGTACCCAACAAATTCAAATACACATACACACATCCTCAATCACACAGTTCTACACAACATAATTAGTAATACAACAAAGATGAAAAGATAGGGAGTTTTTACCAAGACGGTAACCAAATAAAAATGAAGAAATGACTCCTAAGTACATAAGGCGTAGAAAATCTCCACGAAGGATTCACCGATTCCTTTAATATAGTCTCCCGCACATGCACTAAACCCATACACGAATCGGAACTTTTGTCACATTCAAATTACATGATTATAGTCTACAAACATATTCATATTTCAAATCAACACAAAAATTGAAATTAAGCTTGCTTTACTCCATACGAAATTTTAAAAATTGATTCACCTGTAGTATCTAATTTATCTTCATCAACATCTGACTAGTACGTCGATAAACTATCTCGAAGAGTTTGCCGTGCCCTCATACCCGAAATTCAAAATAACCAACTTTTTCGCCTAAATTTTACAATAGTGCGTAACCACAATACAACTGCAGAAGGTGTTCTTGGGAGATCATACGACCAAATTTCAAGAATCCAAAAAGCCCGGTGTTGCGGTCGCAGATTTTGACGTTGAGGATAAATACAGACAAAGTCGCTTCTTTCCTCTGATTGTAACTCTTGTGTGTTCTCTCCAGCTAGGGTCGTTGCAAATGAAAATCCGCTACTGATGGATTATGGCATGATGATTGCTCTCGTGGGGCTAACGGCGGGAACGGTATAGACTGCAAGAAATGAACGTCAACTTCTGTACATACTTCAAACGATAAAAGGATCGCAAGGTACTGATTAACGTAGTTTCCAGTTTCATTTTAGCAATACAAAGAAAGTAGTCTGCAAAGTTCTCACACCTTGAAACATATGATTCACATGGTTTCTACTCCACCTCTATTTTTCCCCTTCACTTGCAGAGACATCTAATTTAAAAATACTGTAAAACACCATTATTTGGGAGAATGTACTACATCATATAATTAACACAAAAATAGGTGTGACAAAACATGAATCATAAGCTGTGTTTTATTTTCTCGTATCATATTCATATTACAAGGGAGAAGAATACATAGCTAATTAAATATTAATGGCAATCATATTGGAAACTAACGACCAGTTCAGATCAAACAAAATAATTAAATAAGAGAACACTGAAACTTTAGTGGGTAATTTTGGCATGAATCATTAAGAATTATCTGTCGTAAACAATATATTACAACCATAAACATATCATGGGTAGAAACAAAAAATTGAGATAAACGTAGAGAATTTGGTATGAACCTTCTTCGAGTTGTTGCTGGAAGACTCCCAATCATCTACTATCAACAATTTGAACGAGACCTTCCTTGTTTCTAAGGGGTATCTAGGTAGCATTGCCAATTAGAAAAAACCAATACTTTTGTCTTATCTTCCACGAGGATTTACTATCTGGGAGAAGACTGAATGGTGGAAACATCTTCGGCATCGTCATCACTTTGTCATTACCAACAAAAAAAACATCAATCAATATTTCCAACCAACTACTCGCTTGAGCTTAGTATCGATGACTACAAAATCTACACAAAAACTAAGATGGAACCCACAAACCTATCACTGTAAGCTTCTTCCTAATGAGAAGCACTGCCACCTTCCCCATAATCAAACCGAGCTCTTTGACGCGCACACGCATCAGTATAACGTGGAGGAACATCCTCCTAAGATAACATACACACATAAATTAATCGAGGCTACTTAAAAACAAGTAAGTCCAACTATTGCAATAAGTATGCTCAAGACTAAACCCCGAACTACCAACCAATGTAAAAGTGAAACTAACCAATGCAGTTATTGGCGTTTAGACCTGAATCGATTCATAGTTACAAGGATGGGCATCACAGAACTTGTAGGAGACCTTTCAAATCTTCACTCACGACTTTCATCTACATAACCTCTCCTAGCAGCAGGTGCAAGCGTGAAGAATTGGGGGATTTCATCCGCATAGCCGAGATCCCCGTGGAGGAGAAGCAAACAATTGAGTCCCAAATTTTCAAAATCCTTTGAGAAGCAAACAAATTTCTTCAATCCATTCAAACTCATTACTAACACAACACCAAAAAAATGGAATTAATATTTGTACTATTTTTTCTTAAAACCCTAAAAATATCCACTAGAATGCAAAAATCGGAAATCGAAAGAAATAAGAGAATAACATCAAGTACGAAACACTTGTGTTATCTTCAATCTACGAAATACCTGTGTTACCTGTCCGCTTGACATGTGCCGTACCTTACAATTGAACAAAATTTTAAGATCGATTAATCTTAAAATTCCAATCAAAATCCTAATTAAACACAAACCCATTTATATTAGCTCATCTAACAACCCCAGACAAGAAATTGAAGAAAATCGTTCAAAGAAATAAAAACCCCAAATTAAAATTAGAAGAAAAAACATACTTATAGAACCCTAGATTTTATAGTAAGAGAATACATACTGTAAGAGCAGATTAAGATGTTAGAGAGTGAGAGATGATTATACCTGTGGTATAAATATAGGGTTTGGAATCGGAGAAACTGGGTTTGATTTATGAAAACTTGGGTTTGCTGTGGAGATACCGCCTAGGGTTAGAAGAAAAGAAAAAATGGGAGAGGATATCTCGATGCCATGGAGAGAAGAGAATAAAAATAAAATAAGAAAAAGAAAAAAAAAGGCGATAATATAAATTAGATAGACAATTTAGCCCTTGAACTAGTTTAATAAAGACAAGCGTGTCCCGTTTTTCTTTTTCTTTCTTTCTTTCCTTAATAATTAATATTTGGTGCAACGTATTTCCTGGTGCGCAACGGATATAACGACTACGCGAGTGCAACGTCTATATACGTTATGCACCCCAAAATTGAAGCGTTGCTAAAAGCGAGATATGGTGTAGTGATTGTTGGGTATTTTAGACCTTCTGGGCGTCTCCCCATCCCTTATTTGGTGGTCCGTGTGGTCGTTCCTTGGCTTTAGCATTAGACATGGTAGTGTTTTTTACCACATATGTGCAGGTGTTCTGACTTTTCCTACCTGTTTAGGTAGTCTTTAAGTATGAAAATTTTCTTCATTTCAGGTCGACAATTGTTTCAGTTATGCATTTATCACGAACTTTTAGTCTTTACCTTTTGCGTGAAATTTAGCACTGTTCTCTTTTTTTGCTATTTTCTCCCTTATCGCTTTATTTATCATAACCCCCTCGGGATGTTAGCTTCATCCCCTGTCCAGGGTACCATTATGTACCGTCTAGATATCTTCTTTGAGCTTTCATTATATTGGTCTAAATGACTGCACAACTCTCCACCATGATATGTATTTTTTTGCTCTTAAGCTATTCTTGGCATGGTCTTAATTATGACCTGTCCACTAATAAAGGTTTTACATGGGTGTGCCTTTCCATGACCAACTGCTCAAGAGATATTTCTTAGCATATATAAAGAGAAATTTTGTTTTTAGACATTTTGTCAAGACACCCGAGGTCGTATTTATGATAATAACTTCGACATATTGTTTCCTCATTTTAAAACCGAGCCGAGTGGGTCATATATTGAGCTTCACTTACGATCTTAGATGTTCGGCTTTTATTTCTTAAAAAATGGAAATTCTTATTCCTTCTTGGATATTTTTTTTAGATGGATAATATTGTAGGGGTAGCTGACTCTTCTCCAAGTTGGGTATTCAGCATGTATGACCCTTTTTCAATATTTTCGGATATGATGGGTCCTTCCGTGATGCCGCGAGCTTACCTAACTTGTATTCTAAGCTACTAGGTAAGGCTTCACGTAACACAAGGTCTCCCACTGTCTGGTGCTAAGGCCATGGCTGGCGTTGCTCCAGAGACCATTACTGATTGTAAGACCACAACTCATACCATTTTCGATGTTGAGGCCGGAGTTGCTCCATAGAGATGAAATTATATCGGCGTAGTGTTGATACCTAATCAATCCTAGAATAGATGGCCCCTTAACCCATTAAGGGCCCATTTAGGATAAAGAGACATGGGAACTAGGCCTAACCCATTAAGATGGGGAAGTCCTAGTTCACCCAAGAGCATATTAAGGCAGTTGGGCTTTGGCCTAAGAGGAAAGCCCTTTAGGGTTTGATGTTAACTTAAGGAAAGGTAAATGGTAGTTTAGTAATATGTTAATCTTATGACATTTATCCATAAGAGGGTCATTATAAAAGGGAAAGAGGGCACACTTCTTGAGATCATCATTAATTTTCTAACTACTTCCTATAAACCCCTCTTCTCCTGGGGGAGTACTTTCGTGATTAGGGCTAGTTCCTCCTTCCCACGTTTTACCCATCAACACGTAGTATTTGATCCTCAATTCAATACGTACTTTGCATCAGGAACTAGTTGGTAGATTCACCATCGCTGTTGGATACGTCATGAAAGAAGTATGGTCATATTACTATTACTAAAAAAATCTGAGCATGCTTATTTTATGACAAGGTGAGTAGAAGCAACGTTGCATGTCATTAATGACATGCATAATGAAGCCAGATGCGCCATTAGGTTTAGGCCGGGTTTGGTAATGCTTTTATTTTTGCAAAAGCACTTTCAAAACCTATATATGTCAATAATTTTTGAAATTGGTGTTTGGTAAAAAAAAATCAAAAGTGCTTATTATCCAAAAGCACTTCCCGATTCCTCAATTTTTTAAAAGTCAGGGAGGAGGAGCTTTAAAAAGCTACAAAAGCATAAGCTATGGTCCCACCAAAATTTAATGCTTGATTTATCTTTTTTGTCCCTATTTTATTTTGTAAATGACAAAAATTACCCTTAAATATATATACAATCAATTTTTATTTCTTATATTTTATTCTTTAAATATTTTATTTTCAAACTATTGTATGATACCATTTCATTTAATTTGTCAAAATAAAAATAAAAACAAATTTTAAATAATTACTTAATTTTAGTTTATTTTTTGTTTGAAAATTATATATATTTAAAATTTGTTAAATAAAATTAATTTTTCTTAACAATCATAATAATAGTAATAATTAGTAAAATTTAATATTTAATCTATTTATATTTAATAGTAAAAAGAATTAATTATTTTAACCCCAATAAAATTGAATAAAACTATTTTAGAGATATGTCTGCTTTTTGTCATTTGCCAACAACAAGCAATGGTTGAATCTAGTATTTTACCAAACACACTTTGATTATTTTTTTAATCGCCTTTTTAACTTTAATTAATATTTTACCAAACGTCTAACCGCTTTTTCTCACAAAGACAAAGACATCAACGCACACAATGAGAAAGTGCTTTTACAAAAGCCGCAGACAATACCAAACTAAGCCTTACTCTTGATTGAGAGTACAACTTGATACTTCTTAACTATATGACCTCAATATAAAGTGGCTTCACAAAGAGTTGATGTTGCTACTGACGTATATCAACAACAACAATATATAGTCTCAATTCTGATGTAATCAATGAAAAGAGGAATTTTCTCAAAAAGCAAGATTTGTGATGTAAATAAGCTTTGTTGTTGATATTTTGTTTCATTCAGTACTGACATCAGGTGTCACCGATTTGCACTAGTACAAAAGTGGCCTTTAGCCACGCCAGATACACTAGTGGAAAAAGGCCGATTTAGGGTAGTTTGAAAGTGTCGTATAAGCGAGTTATAAGACACTTTGGAGATGCCGCTGAAAGTGCCGTAGATTCAGTGTCTTTTTTTGGAACGACACTTTCATGTTGCGGCTGAATTACGATGCTTTCAGGTTGTCGCTACGCAAGACATTCACACAAATATCAGTGAGACTTAGTTTATTTTAATATAAAAAACGAGCCGTATCTCGGTGATCATCAAGCAGCCATTCTCGACTCTAAAATAATTAAATTCAAACTCAAACTACAAAAATTGAAAATCAAATTACAATCAAAATCAAATTCAAATTTAAATTCAGATGAAAAACCAAATGACTATCCAAATTCAAACACTAAAATTAAAATGACAATTCCAAACAAAATCTTGTTCATCCATACAAAATGACAATTCCATTACACTAAAAATTGTACTCATAAATTTAAATCAAAATCATACAAAAGGATTCAACTTCTAATTCATAAGTTCCAGCTTTCACTATCAATTTCAGTATCATCACCTGGGCACCAGCTAGCTTGAGAGAAGAACTGCAAAAGCACAACCCTTTCCAACATCTCCGTATCCAGCAACAACAGTGATCTTACCAACAATCATGACATCAAGCCCCTCATGAGACCATCGGGAAGAGCAAAGAACATCAATCATGGGATTGAATCAATGAACTTTTAAATATTTGCATACACAGCCTTCCCAGCCGCACTACCTACCATTGATTTAGAGGGAAAGGCTAATTAGAGTCGAACTCGAAAAGAAAGCAGTCTAATAAACCACATGATCCAACTTACAGACACAAGTAACTTTAGGATTAAATATCAGTTCTCAAAAGTGGAATAAGAAGGTATCATCTTGAACTACTTACCTTTTCATAGAAACTGCAAGATTGGACTCTTTGGACGGAACTGATATACAATCCATCTTCATTTTGTTTGTCGATGTGCTAAGAAAGCCTCGCATCAGCAACATTATAGCATTAAAGCATATAAAGAATTGGAAAAACAAGATGAACATTTCATGTCATATAAAGAATTGGAAAAACAACGTACGTCAAATATGTGTGATTATATCCTGTGTGGAATAATGATAAATCGACTAATGATGAATCGACTCTCTCTTATGACCAACCTGGAATATCAGCTTTACACGAGATAATTACACATTAAATACTATCCAAACTGGAAATCTTAATGGTCGACATAAAAACAAGAAAAGGAAATGCAAACAAATAGACAAAAAGCAAGAGGGAGATAGCATCAAATAACTACCTTTTTCCCCATCCATGTTAATTGGCTTTGGCCCAAGAATCCCAACTGATCGGAATAGTATACCTGCAACAAAAACAAGTTTGGGCCTTAGAAGCGAGTAGTATGTCCTAAAGACAGATGGTGATACTTTTGGATAGCATTGTATATAAAAAAGTATAATGAATCACAAAGTATAAACAAGTAAATAGTAGAGTAGTTACCCGAAATTTAAAATCTTAGTCTATGCCAAGGCTTTCTTTTACAAAGAAAGAACAACCCTGTGAAGTGAACCAAATGTGATTTCAATCAAAGTGTTAAGGAGCAAATATAAACATATAACAATATTCTTGTGAGACAAAGAGAGTAAAGTAGAGAGTAGAAGAGTCAATAGCATGTATGAATAGTTCACGCAAGCAAAGTTCTAACAGCTGACCTATGGTTTAATCTTCCTCGCGTAAATAAATTAACTAGTAATAGATCATGTCAGTCACATCTATATGTTATTGACTATGACAGAGTATTTACATATTATAAACTTGTGTGATCCTATAGAAAACTTGAAAACTAGTATGCGGAGGAAAAAAAAAAAAAAAAAGAGTAGAACAACAAAGTTTACCTTCTATGTAGCTTTGTCTTTTACAAGACTTAAGTTAGTCAGCCTTCATATGCGTACTATAAGCCTAAGGACAAAAAGTTATAGGAAATACGCAGTCAGGCACCTAACAAATTGCTTAGGAAACACCGTATAAACGGAACTTATTAAAGGAGGTAAATCTATGTATACAACATATGCAAGATTATGGACCAATAACATCTCAATAAAGTCATCCTTGTACATAGAACTGTTTCTCTAGATTAAAAATATAGTTAAATAGAAAACAAGACATCACTTCTTAAAATATAAATAAGTAATAGCTTATTTATCAGAATGAAACACCTAATGTCAATTTGGAATAGTCATTCAGAGGCCTTTATTTGATCAGAAAATACCTTAGGCTAATTATATTTATAAGAGGGTCAAAATTGATGCCGAACCGGTCCGATGCACAACGAAGTACTCCGAGCTTTTCCCACTTTCAAAAAATTTATGTCTATATTGTGATATTTTATGGACTTAGATATACAACAAAATTCAGTGAATGATATCTCAGCAGAAAGGTGAGATAATCCTCTATAACTTTCATGTTTTGTGATCGACCAAATTATATCATTATCGTACCTAAAACCATCCATGAAGTTACTGCAGTGTCACTATTACTATGTTTTCCAGATTTCCCACCGGTCATTAAATCACTCACATCTCTTTCAATTAAACTCCAAAAGAAACAAACCATATACCCC
This sequence comes from Papaver armeniacum, assembly GCA_023531295.1. Taxonomy (NCBI): domain Eukaryota; kingdom Viridiplantae; phylum Streptophyta; class Magnoliopsida; order Ranunculales; family Papaveraceae; genus Papaver; species Papaver armeniacum. The sequence continues at coordinate 11,817 of JAJJWW010005596.1, read as the reverse complement.
TAGAAAGATGAGAGAGTCACCTACAAGTGTTGAGTTTTAACCTAAGATCAAATCACAATTTAAGATGCTCAAAATCGAGCTTGAAATACTAGCAGTAAGCACTACAATGTGCTTTGAAATTAGTTACTCTTTGAGGCATGATATCAAACATCTATGGGCCATAAATCCAATTCATAATTCTGAAATTATGAAGGAATATGAATACCAATTTTTTCCTAACTTGAAAGGATTCCAATCACCAAGAATAACTTTAATCAATCTAGATTTGCAAACTCGCACATACCCATACTAGCATTTAACATGAAATAGACACTATGAACATAATTAGGAGAAATCCTCAACTAGTTAAAGTTGTAGCTACAAATAAAAGAGAAGATTGAAGTTAAGAACAATGCATCAAAAGATTTCATAACATAAACAAATTACAAAGACATAGTTTCAACTTCTAGGAAACAAATTGAACTCCTTACCGAGCTTTGTTGGGTACTACAATAGCAACAGAGATATAGCAAAGTGTTAGTGCACCAATTACCCGCAGCTTGTGTAATGGCCGAAAATAACCATCAAACACCCTATCGGTTGTTCCCATTTCAACTCCAATTCCTCCTCTCAACGAAGACATACTTAGAATCCTACAGATCGAGCCAAACAAGAACATAAATAAAAATTCAACAAAAAGATGTCCCAAGTAGAGTGACAAGCACTGAATCTAAACAAGATAATACCAAAGAAGAAGAAAAAATAATCAAATACATGGAGTACAGATGATAAAAAATTGAAACAAAATCAACAGATTAAACATGAAAACCCCAAAAATTGACATCCATACTTAAAACCCACCATTAATTTCCCTCGTAGGAAACATATAAAACCGGATCCACAAAAAAAAAAAAAAAATACAGATAAAAATATAAAGAATAAGTTAGGGTTTAGGAGATTTACCTTATGAACCATCACTGGTGATCGATCTTCTAATTAACTACTGCAACAAAAATCAAGAGAGTTACAAAACCTAACGACAAATAAAATGAACAAATCAGAAAAACAGAAATGGGAAAAAAATATTTTGCAGACCCTAACTTTACCTTCTAAAGTTGATGAAACTAAAACCGTAATAACGAATTAGCAGAAGAACAGTTGATTACAACCCTAATAACAAAGTAAAATGGTTGAATAAGAAAATAATTTTGAGATTTAGATTCAAAATCTAGGGCTTTCAACAAAAACAAAGTGACCTTGATGATTTTTGTTCTTCAAAATAATCCCTACAATAACATAAATGAAGTCCTTGTCGCGTTCAAGACATGGAAGATATAAAACAAAAATCAGAAAGATTTTGAAGAGGAACAGGAGAGAGGAAAGAAAAGGTTCTGGGAGAGAGCAAAAGGAGAGGAAGAAGAAACCGAGAATGAAAGAGAAAGTATGGATAAGTTTTGTTTTAAATAAAAATCTAGTAGTGAAAAGACACTACCGAACTATTGTTGTTCCAGTCAACAAAAGTCATGCTACAACGAGAGTTTGACTTTGGTCTGCCACGCTTTCGAGTTGACTAAATATCACGACATATACCGTCTGTGTCGTTTCATAATGTCCTAAATAGCCATATTTCCACTAGTGATATAAATTTCCTTGTCACGCCTTTTTGGTTTTGGCGTGTCTATAGGGTATACTTCTACCTTATAGACAAGCCATGTTCTATGGGCGTGTTAATATAAGTGCTTTCAGCCACACCAGGGCTAGTAGCGTGTCCAAATATCAACCGTTTAGTCACGTTAACTTTTAATTTTTGATTGGGCGTGTTTATAGACCAGTCTATGGCCACGTTAACCAGTTGTGGAGTGTCCATAAAAATAGTCACGCCACTTGAGGCGTGTTTAAAAAGTTGGTTTTATTAGACACCCTAGTATGCGTGTCCATAGTGTACGATTTATAGACACGCTGGTTTATATGCGTGGTTAAAAAGTTGGTTTTATTAGACACGCTTGTATGCGTGTCCATAGTGTGCGTTTTATATCCACGCCGGTTTATATGCGTGGTTAAAAAGTTGGTTTTATTAGACACGCTTGTATGAGTGTCTATAGTGTGCGTTTTATAGCCACGCCGGTTTATATGCGTGGTTAAAAAGTCGGTTTTATTAGACACGCTTGTATGCGTGTCCATAGTGTGCGTTTTATAGCCACGCCAGTTCTATTTATTACTGGGTACATGAAATTGGATGTTTATTACTGGGTACATGAAATGGGTCAAATCATGATGAAGACATGGCCCACTCACAGTGGCCTTTGATTAAAAGACTTTCAAAAAAAATTAATAAAAAAGCTTCTGCCCAAATTCGAACGCATGGTCTCGACTCGAAGGAGGTAGGTAACAAGACAAATCAATCCACCAAGCTGCCCATCTATAGTTGTTTAAGAGTAGTGTTTTGAAACACTAAACGGTTTCTCGCTACTCCATAGGGACCAAAGGATAGTTACAATCTATAGATGAATCATTTGATGCTCCGCAACTCGCAAAGAAGAAACTCTTCCTCTTCCTCCTCGTGCTCTGCAACTCATTCATCCCTTTTACCCCAAACCTATATTTCCATTTCCTCCTCCTTTACTACTCTTTCTCCCCTTTAATCCCAAACACTAGTACTAATGCTTGGACTTGGTTTTGTTGTCGTCTTCTTGTTTGCTGCTGAATCCATTAAAATATTATGGTGCTTGTGCAAGTGTTTTAATGGATTCAGCAGCAAACAAGAAGACAAAAAACAAAACAAAACTAGTCCAAGATGTTCTGCCAAGTTAACCTGCAGCTGAATGGCTATAAATAACTCATCTGATAGACGTGCCTTCTATGAATGCATAAAAACAAACGGTTGACCTAACAATGCACCTCTTAATTGGAGTAAAAGATAATGAATTAAGCGACTAGATTTAGGCTTTGGAAATAGGGTTTAGCTAGAGTAATGACGTCTTTGAAGAGGGTGCGCATGGCATTGAAAAGGCGTTAATAACCAAGTGACATACACTTGACCAAGATCCATAAAAGACCATTTATGGCTAAGCTACTACCATTATTTAAACAAGGCAGGGGGGTAAACAAATTATTATACCAAAAGAAGAAATCATAGAAATAGATATTAAGAAAACATATAATGGCAGATAATGCTAGTAGTTCAGCAAATGGAAATCACAACGATCCACCACCCGATTCAGATGCAATGGTACGTGCAAAGTTGACAATTGGGACTTTATCAAGCTCTGATATTGAAAGGTTGATTCCTTTTCTGAATTAGGAGAAGATAAGGGAGAAAGAGCAAGAGGAGCGAGAAGAATTTGAAAGATTAAGGGTTGAAAATGATGAGGAATTTCAGTTGTGGATGAGAAAGTTGGATGCCAAAGAGGCACGTCGACACATGCAGAAGCTTCAACGACGATGAGAGTGGAAGTGTTCATGGGGAAAACTCGCAGTGCGACAGAAAGTGATAGTGAAGATGAAGAAAAGAACTGTGAAGGAGGAGAAGATGAGGAGAGCGGTGATGATTCAATGAAGAGAGATGAGAGAGCAAAAGAAGCAGAGAAAAAGAAGAGGAAGAGGCAAGAGTTTGAAGATGTGATGTACAAGTACTGCTATCTCGCCGAAAAGAGAACAACCCTCGTAAATTTTCCCGAACCATGTCAGAACCCCTGAACGTGGATTATGACGGAGAGGAGATTCCTGGGTTAGACATCGATGGAGAGTCTGTGTTTGCCGATGAGATGGTGGTTTGCAGTGAAGCAGAAGATGAGGAAGAAGAAACCGAAGATGATGATCTCCAGGCTCCCTACACATCTTCAGATGATGATGATGGTACTGGTGCCTACTATGAAGATGATGAGTTAAACTACAACAGCAACAATGATGGCGATTCTTGGTGATTGGTGTATAGGTACTATCAAATCCCTTAGAACTAGAATAATGTGATATTTTGATTGCTATTTCTCTTGTGCATCTTCGTGAAAATTTGTGGGGATATTGATGGTACTTTATGTTGCTAAAGAAGTGTATGGAGAATGGGGTTTCGATTTCAGACATTTGGTGGTAGTTTGTTTTTTTTTGTTTTTTGTTTGATAGATGGTGTTGATGAAGAAGATGTTAAGTGATTTTGGGGTTCAAGTTTTGAAGGTGTGCATTGTTTGGATAGCACTAGAAGAGTTGCGGTGGATTATGATGGGTAAACCTTTTATGTCAGGTAGATTAGTAATGTTGCAGCTTTGAATGCCAGTGTAAATTAGAAAATTGATATTTGGTTGCGGAATTTATTATGGGGGTCAGTTGTGAAAAATTGTGCGGCCTTCAGTGAAGTTGGCTTTATTACATTGTTGTAAAAATGACTTTTGTCTGTCTCTTGTTGAGAATTCACATGACAGACGAATTCGCCTTGGATTTAGAATATATATATATAATACATTTAATCTCTTGCTACAGGAAACTCCACATCATGGAAAACCTCATAAGCAACCAGAACCCGCTTTAGATTCCGAGAAGAAATTGGACAAAGACCTAAGAACAACTAGCGAACTTTGCAGATGATAAACGGAATGAGGAGCACCTAGCAGTCAATCCACATTCGGGGAGTCATGTAGCCTCTTAAAAGATTCCTCAGAAGACTAAAAAGGCGCAGAGAAAGTTATATGTACAAAGTGTAGATCAGGCATACCAACTTCCAGATGGGAAACAAAGGAAGACAAGGTTTGGCGCGTCGAGAATGTCACAACCTGATCCATTACATGCAGACACCACCATCAAAAAAGTTGAAGAAAAACCGATGATTTTTGGATAAATGCTCTTAAATATTTTCTTTTACAAACTGTTAGACCAAAGCTCAACATTTTTACTGTTATTAATAATAATATGATTTTTTTGGCATATATGAATTTCAGATTTAACCACAATTTATAAAGTATAAGAGAATTTGGATAGTGTCAGGTGGATGGTTTAGATGCGTCATATCCAACGGCTTAGAGGCGTCACACGCATAATACACACGCTTCGAGATTAATTGGCGTGGCTAAACATAACATAAAGACACATTATGCAGATATAAATTGGCGTGGCTAAATATCACATAAAGCAACGCTATATGGCGTGTCTATAGGATCTCCAATGAACGGCTCGCAACGTTACATGTGGACGGTCAACGTTACATCTGAACGGTCAATATTGCATCATCTTAAAAGAGATCCAATAGTTCCTAATACATCCACGTGGATGAAGGTAATTATAAATTGGCGTGGCTAAATATCACATATAGCCACGCTATATGGCGTGTCTATAGAATCTTCAATGAATGGCTCACAACGTTACATGTGGACGGTGTAGGATGCATATAATTTAACGGTCAATATTGCATCATCTTAAATGAGATCCAACGATTCCTAATACGGACACGTGGATCAAGGTAATTGTAAATTGGCGTGGCTAAATATCACATATAGCCACGCTATATGGCGTGTCTATAGGATTTCCAATGAACGGCTCACAACGTTACATGTGGATGGTATTCAACGGTTCCTAATACAACCACGTGGATGAAGGTAATTGAAATTGGCTTGGCTAAAACATAACATATAGCCACGTTAAACCTATATGGGGCGTGTCTATAGGTTCACAACGTTACATGTGGATGGTATTCAACGGTTCCTAATACAACCACGTGGATGAAGGTAATTGAAATTGGCGTGGCTAAAACATAACATATAGCCACGTTAAACCTATATGGGCGTGTATAGGATATCCAATGAACGGCTCACAACGTTACATGTGGATGGTATTCAATCTGTTCCTAATACACCACGTGGATGAAGGTAAGTGAAATTGGCGTGGCTAAAACACAACATATAGCCACGCTAAACCTATATGGCATGTATATCAGACAACCAATGGCTACGCCAAAAAAGCAATTTGCGTGTCTAAAGTGAACCAAATAGCCACGCCAAAAGCAATTTGCGTGTCTATAGTGAATCAAATAGCCACGCCAAAAGCAATTTGCGTGTCTGTAGTGAACCAAATAGCCACGCCAAAAGCAATTTGCATGTCTATAGTGAACCAAATAGTCACGCCAAAATAATAAGTACTTAAGTTTTTGGGACACTATATAACAACGCCTATATGGCTCTGGCGTGTCTATTTCATGCGTAAAATAGACACCAAGGCGTACGTGGCTATAAGCTACCTAAAACCACGCAAGCAAAAAACCACGCCAAGTCCAAACCAAATTGGCGTGTCAAAACCCTATGGACACGCCAATTTGGCGTGGCAAAAGGGTCAGTTTGTACTAGTATTGGTTCTGGGATCACGCTAACTGAAATGTACCTGGATTGACCTTCCAACAAGATCAAGTCCCCAAGTGCAGATAAAAGGTGTTCATTCACTTGACATGAAGATATATGTTGAAAGGCTTCGTGACATCAATGGATGAATGACGTTGCGTCTGTAGAAGTTTTGTCATGAGAACAATGAAGATTTACTGATTTTAGTTAAGTTACCTTCTGATCGACTGGGTCCTGAATCGATGTATGTAGTCATTAGGAAATTCTCCATCTTTATGGAATAAAGGTGTTGGTGTTGATGAAGTTGAAGATACGTCAAACTCGTACCTTCACAAATTCCTTGTCGCGGTCCTCTTTTCGGGATATGATCATGGTAGTTGCTCTATTCTCTGATCTTCGATTAGCATTCCGTTGGTGTCTGATTTGGCATGTTTTGTCGAGATACAAAGCCATCATTTGCTCATAGTGAAATATGTGTTCGTTTAGATTTGAATCCCCTTTGAAACTTCTGAAAGTTGGTAAATGAAACTTTTTGGGTAGTCGACAATCACAAATCTATTTTGACAATAGACTTTGTTTGAAGATATAAGTTGGTCACAAAGTGAAGGAGATGGGGTTGATCTTAGGGAGGGAAGCGAAGAAGGTGTTGAGATTATGAAGGTGTTGGTTGTTTATGACTTGTATCGAATTTTGAACCGGCTTTAATAATGTAAGCTATCAATTCTGAGTGTTTTCTGGATACTATGATACAACACTTGGTTTTCTATGTGTTGTGTTAAAATAGGTTGAAGAACCTATTTATACAAGTCATTTGAGCACAATCCTCATCTCTTAGGAAGTGGAGGAAGTTGAGTGATGGAGTAGTGGGATCATGTAGGTGATTGTCACACGATCACGCCTTTGCCCACTTCCTCATCATCGTTAACCGTCCATACCTCCCGACACGTTCTCGTAATGGGTGCGTCGCACGCCGCACGCCGTAAACCGCTGACTAATACCGTAGTAAGTATCCCCGCTTGTGACATGTTTGATGTCTCGAATGAGCGACTCAATTCGTGGGACCCGCCGCAAGAAATAGCATGCAGTGCTATTAGGTTAAATAACTAATTTATTTATGGAATTGATATTCATGAAACATAATGCGTGCTCGATGCATGTAATGCATCGATTTTACGTAAGCAACTCAAAACAATCGATATGCATGAAGCATCGTCGTTTTAAAGCTTGATTGAGTAAGTCGCGATTAAGCGTCTTAAAATAGCAAAGACGTCCAACCATCTTCGAGTGATCGTTTGAAGGCCACGGGGTGGGCCATCATCTGGTCGATCACTCCCTGTGACAGAGTGGCAGACGGCGATCATTGAGGCACTTCATTGATTGCCTAATTTTTAATCCAAGCCGTCCGACCAAGCTGGCAAAGTTGGACGGATGAGATTTTTTTACGGCACATGTTTGCTGCCGTTGAAAGAATTTAGGGTTTTTAGAGGTGCGCTAACATCCCTTTTTGGCTTGATCGAATCTAAGCATTGGCGCTATTTTTGAGTGGGCCGATCGGCAGCGTGGAGACGGCTCACTCGGCGTGCATGCTTACACCTCTCGGTCCCACAAAGATTCGATCTAGGCCACTCAACTTGACCGGCAAAGATGAGTGGTTGTGATCGATTTGCGACAGAAATACATTGCCGCAAAGAGTTTAAAGCCGTATGGCATTCCACCTTTGGGGCGCGCGTTTCAAGACGCCGTGCCCTAGTCCGCATAAACCTGGTCTGGTCACACGCAAAGGTGGGCCCACAGTGATCACGTTGACATCCTTGGGACCTCTTGAGTCTATATCTACACCCTCCGTTTAGGCTGGCGAAGATGGACAGTCACGATCGAACTACGACAGATGTGCATTGCCTCAAACCCTAATTAGGGTTTTGAATCGCCACGCATACGTGACTTTGGCCAAGCGGTTTGGCACGCCGTGATCCTCATTTGGAGAGGTCAATCACGTGGGGCCCATGTTGGGCTGACGGTGAACGCGTGTGCACCTACCTGACGGTCCTAAATGTGATCTAAGCCATCCAAATAGGTTGGCTAAGTTGGATGGTCGTGATTGATTTAAGACGCTAGTGTATTTCCGCGACCCAATTTAGGGTTTGGAAACATCAAGCTTTCCATGGTTTGGGCGAGCATTTCATTGCTCAATGGTCCCATCATGGTCAAGTAGTTCGAGCAAGGAGGAAGTGGGTTCACCTGTGCATGTCGTTTCCCCCAATTGCTCATGGGATCATCTAACCCGTCCAAGCAAGCGGCGAAGTTGGACGGTTGCGATGATTTTGAGACTGTCTTGGATAGTTCAAGCTCATTTGAGCTTCTCCCAAAAACAGCCGCGCCACCCTACTTAGGGTTGGCGTTTGATTTGCGCGGGAGATGTTCGACCGGCCTAGGGCATAAGTGGGCCCGCCAAAGGTCATCACGATAATTGCCTATTCCCCGCCAAGATTTGGCTAGGCTTGTTAAATCGCGCGCCAACTTATGTGGCCGTGATCGCTTTCGAGACTGATATGGACAACTAGATTTTTCTTAAGGAATTTAAACATGTTCGATCGAAATGTCTTTAATTAAAAGCGCGTCGATTCAAATTCTCTTTGTCGTCGAGAGTGATGTAGCATGTGTGGGTATTTCATGCGTATCTCAATATTGGTACTTCTAGAGATTCATGCTACTCACTGAGAGTGAACACTTAATCGTCATGTCATGTCAACGATGAGAGTTTGGCCGAGAACATATCACTGAAAATACTAGGTAAATCATGCATTGATTAATAATGTTTGGTATAAAATGGAAATCACAGAATATTTGGGATTGCTACTACGCGCACCATTCTGAGTGAATTTCATATGCATTGAATCGCTCAATGAGTGAGGAGGTTTTTTGCACTCGTCACCTTTCAAATGGCTTTACCCCTTGCAGGGTGACATCGCATTAAATACTGGTTTTACAATTTTAGCCTTGAACTAAAAACCACCATCAACAATGGAATATTGAGAGTTCTTGCCCAAGAGGCTCTAATATTGCTGTCATGTATTATTGCTTTGACGAGGCTACATAACTGCAATTCACTTCTCTTGTGCTTCGATGTGGTTAGAGATACATATTTTCAATATGATTTTACGAATCTAACCTTCGTCAAAAATCCACCATCAATACTTCCACTTATTGATCTTCTGATGATTTCCTTATTCTCTCCATTTCGCTTTTCTTTGTTGGAAGAATAATGGCCTTGCACTTAGTTTAAATACTATTCCACAATTTTCACGTGAAAATAAGTTTATGAGTTTCCTAAGAAAACCCCTATATTGCATTCAACAATGCTTGTTCCTTGTTGGTAAAAATCACCTTTGGAGCTCTTTGAGATCATCTTTCAAGAAGCAAAATACAACATTAAAAGGGGGATCTGGTAGAAGCTTGTCCAACAAAGGTCAAGACAAGCTCATACTTGTTTGTTTTATACGTGCAATCCATTAGAAGCACTTGATTGGAGCACAATCACTACACCATTTTAAGGAATTTGCAACCCGATTTGCAACGGCATCCCCGATGTTGCTAATCCCCTTAATTTTTCGCAATGCCTTAGATCTATTGTGAATTTCGCAACTCGTCCGTAAGGTTGCGAATTGCAACCGCGCTTTGTTCAAGCGTGTGAAGCGCGTGTGCGGTCGGAACACTAGAGCCGATAAACACGCCCTGCACAAACTTTGGTCAAGAGTTCTTTTTTTTTCCACCCTTTATCTCAATCTAGCCTATATCATTCCCCCTTAGTCGATTTCATCTTCATTTTTTCTCCGCCACAAACCACAAAGTACTCGCCTCTCCTCTCCTCACCTCCCTCTCCATCTCCATCTCGACTGCTCAAATGAGCTCCTTATTCTCTTCTCAATCTCTCGAAATCTATCATCGTGCAGAACTCTATCATCAGGTATAATCTTTCACTTAATTTTTAGGGTTTATAGATTTTGATATCTAGGGTTTCAGTTGTGATTTCAGTTTTTCGATTTCATTTGTGAATCTGTTTTTTTCAATTTCTTCTTTCTCTTTCGGTTTTAGGGTTACATATGTGAATCTAATCGATTCTAGGTTTCAAATTCTAGGGTTTCACTGATTCTCGTTTTTTCGATTTGATTGATTTAAGTTTATGTTTTATCGAATCCTGGGTTTCATTGGAATGTGGGAGTATGAATTGGTTTATATTTGGTCTTATTGCAGTAAAATATGATGAATTGGTTTAGATTTGGTCTTATTGCGAAGAAACTATGAATTGGTTTAGATTTGGTCTTATTGCAAAAATATGAATTGGGGTCCGACCTTGTTATATTGTTTAACCCCTAATGATTATTGTCTTCAACAATTATAGTGTAACTCAAGAACCCATCTCGTTATATAATCTCGCATCATGTTCCTGTTGTTAATGTTAGTTATAGTTTTTGATTTTCGGTTTGTAGTTCATCTCAGAACTTTGCCGTTGTAGTATAACTTAGTTGGTCATTTTTCTTTTTACATGCCTTGCATCCCCGTTAAAAGATGTCCATCATTCCTTGGCGTAGATTTTAGTTACTGTAACCCTGTAATTTTTCATATCGTCTTAATTTCTAGGTACTATTAGTTGTTGCATAACTGTTGTTCTTTTTATTGTGTCGCATAATCTTGATTTAGGTTAGAGACTCGTTGTTATTTTTCACATAGCTTGTCATGCGTAATTATAGCCTGCGTCTTAGTGTTAGATGTAACTCTTAATCTCGCTCATACACTTTCGCACATATTTGCATCTATTTTGGTTTTAATTTTCTCGCATCGTATATTGCATTATGTAGCTTTGTTGTACTTTTTTAGGATTCCTTTGTTTTGAAAATTTAAGACATACTACCATCTCGTTTATATCCATCAATAAGTTTAGTCACATATAAATCAGGATCATAGTGTTTAACCTTCATTGGCAGTTTGTTAACACCCTTATTTCATTTAGCATTTGGCCTAACCTAAACTCAATCCCCGCAGGCCCGAATTGTATCCATCTTAGCCGCATTGCAAAGATCCATCCTGAACTTTCTGCACTTTTCATTGTGCTGGCTGAATCATGAGTAGCAATAGGTGTTACATAGTTGTTGTTTTAGTGTAAAAATTATACTGTGTCAGCATAAGTAGAGTTAGAATTTAAAACCTCGTGGCTGTTCACGCATAATCTTTTTTGTAGTTACAATCCCGCATTTTAGTTTTGCATTATTAACTCGTAACTTCTCATTTTCAAGTACGTCATTCTCTCGTCACATAGTTGTCTCTCGCTTTCTCCTTTTTCCCGTATCATACCATTTCTATAAGTCAAGTCAGTTGCATGTTGTAGCTTATTAGTTTACATAGTCCTGTAACTGTATCAAGTGGTTCATTGTCACTATCACCTTGTATAACATCCATTCCATCATTCAGCATAACCTTTGTACTTTTTATAATTTCACTTGTCCATAATTTCTCTGCTCCATTC
>JAJJWW010005595.1:0-66579 GCA_023531295.1 Papaver armeniacum | reverse complement strand
TTTTTTTTTTTTTTTTTTAATAAAAATTGTTATCTTATTAATCATCTATTAAACAATTACAATCACTTGGCAATAAGTTGGTGGGTAGCCTGGCAACAAGCTGGGCACCAACACCCTTTTGGATAGCTACCCCTATTCTATGAAAAAGAGCACTGCCTAACTTATAACTAGCATCATGATTCGTGATACAATTCTTTAACCTCTTCAGGAAAATGATAGTTTCCTCCCCAACTCGCCCAAAGTAGAAAGCTAAAACCCCCAAACCATAACCATGCAAAGTACACTTGTCTAAATATTTTTTACGTTTACGCGAAGTAGCACTAGATATAGCCTGGCCGGGTAAGAAGGTACGAACTCCACCACCAGTGAAAGGAGAAACACCAGTAACATCAAAACAGACATCCCGACTGTTCTCCCATCCGTAAACAAGAATATCCGTGGGTCTCAAGGAAGTATCATTATCCGATAGAAATCCAAGGGCTACCTCTTTCCTAGCATGAACACCAGCCTTATAACAAATATCAGCAAATACATCCCTCACATGATCATAGCGAAATTTGATACCAACATCACTAGCACAATGCAAAGCATGATCCCCAAAAATATCCATCTTTTTATTACAACTTGAGCAAATACTATCCTCGCCAAACAAGGGTATACCCAATCTGTAACTTAAGATGGACCTAAAATGCCGAGGTCCCAAACTTTGATTTAAGCCACAAATAGGGATTGCCTTAAGAAAATCTTGAGAATGAGCCAACCTATTATTATAATCCAACCTATTACTTTGCCAAATAGGGATTGCCTTAAGAAACTTTGCTTTTCTCTTGGTTTTATAAAATTGGTCTGAAGATCTTCTTGTAGTTTTAGAATATTATATATTTTCATTCGAAATTGGGGATTAAGATTTGAGAGTACATGGTTTTGTATAATATCATTTTTTAGACAAGTTAGGCTTTATAATAGGTGGTTTAGACTCATCTCTGTCACTTACATCCGCCGGTTGCGGAAGGTTCGTTTAACTATAATTATTAGGTTTAATAAGTGGTGGCCCGGAATCATTCTTGTACTACAACCGAAGTACGTTAATATGGATCACGTGTCATGATTCTTTACAGTGGTTGTGCACGGACTGCCATTTTGGAAAAGGCAACAACCTTGAAGACACATGATAAGTGGGACCCACCCATAGAGATAACAGGGGTCCCATTATTGGTGAAAGTTTGTGTCTGCACGGTTTTTACATATTCCATTTGGACGGTCCGTGCATAATTTTTGGATATTTATAACTAGACATCTGACAACTCAAATGAATATCCCTTCAATTGTTATGAGTACTTCTCTCAACAATATATGTAAGAGAAAAAATCCCTCTAAAGATAGTTGTTCTTTTATGGTCTGCCTTCTACAGTTTTCACCTTTGTTAGTGTAGTTACCTAAAATCGGTGAGAGGTTAAAATTGGGATTCTACGGTTTCGAAAGTAATTTACGTGAGGTTGATCATGAGCATTCTTCGCATAAACTACAAACAGCGGTCATTCAAAGGATGCTTCAGTCACAAGAGAGATTAGGGCTGGTCTTAGGGAGGGAAAGAGAGATGAAGGGAGAGATCATAGAACAAGTAATTGCTATGAGAGTTAATGAGAAATTTGTGTGTTAACTTGGAGAAATAGAGGACCTATTTATATCTGAATTCTCTAATCGCATGTCGGTGAGGATAGGGGTTACTTGTCGTGCAGAGCACTTTTCCCGTTTCTTGAGGAATAGATAGAGATAAACTAGGCTGAGTTTATCTCTTCGTTCCACAAGAATAATCCGGGTAATTCACACATGTGTCGTAGACCTCCAGACCAAAAACCTAATTGATATCCCTCATTTGTGTGTGGCAAAGTTAACCTTTGTGATGATGTGTTGAGAGAGAAAAATGTTTTCTATAGCCGGCGTTGGCCAAGATAGAGAGATATTCTCTGATTTGTGAGAATGATTAGGATGAGTTATGTGAAAAAGCATAAAATGCCTCAAAAATCATGTGTAGAGTGTGAGAGGAGCCGAGGTTAGTCTCTATCTCTTTGTGGGCCGTCACACAAGTCACGTAGAGGTTGTATTATTATCTTTGGGTCCCTTTGTTGAGCATGAGGAGATCAAAGACGTTTATCCACGGTTTTGGATAAACATGCACGGTTCAGGCTCAATTTACTAGTCATAAGAATGTTTGAGACATTAAAACAGAGGCGTGTGCCCAAGGTGAGGTTTGTGCCTGAGTCTTTTGCTTGTATAAGACTCTTCGGACGAGCTGGTCCAACTCTGATCAGCATAAGGCTGGTTGAGGCTTAGCTCATGAGATTGAGTCTCTTCACAGTCATTTGGGACATGTTTGATACAAATAAGGAGGCTTGCATGCTTAATAAAATAAACCTTGGATCGCTCATTTTGACCAGCGTATCTTGCAGAGATGTGCTAGGAGAAAATTACGATTTTGTTTGTATGATGGGGACGACATGATTAGTATATATTGCGGGGATGTACTATAAATATATCGAAAGGGACCTGAGGTAGTATACCTCGCGGGGATGTACTAGGAATTATTTAAGAAGCCTCAGTTATTCGAGTTGAGGTCTAGAGTAGACGTGACCAGTGTATCTCGCGATGATGTACTAGGAGCCAATATTTTTTTATCATATAGGGACGAATCGTACTTACTTCTCTAGGTCATAAGTTCATCGGGGACGTTTTTATAGAGCCTACGTGTCCGCAAGGATGTATGCTAAGGATCACGACATCATGGCCAGTTGTGTGTCCAACAGTGTCCGCGGGGATGTATGTTAAGGATCATGATATCAGGGTCAGTTGCGTCTCGCTAAAACATGCTGAAACCATGATTGTTCTGGTTCATAAGTCTATCATGGAAGTTTTTACGCTCTACAGAAACTACGTGACCAGTAGTGTACGTCGGGGACATATGCTAAGGATCGCGGCATCATGACCTGCAGTTTCCGTCAGGGACATATGTTTGAAATCGTGGCTATTACTTCCTTGAGGATCAAGGGCTTAGCCTCTCCCGCGAGAGTTGAGTTTCGTACTATGGGGCTGACCTTATCTTTTGGCAACGAGTATCGAACTTATCTCCATGGCTCCTTTTCACACCTGATTCTCTCTATTTAAGTTTTCTTGAACGTTGAAGACAATTATTAGTTTAAAATGATGACTCACCCCCATAACTACGAAATTATCATTTTGTCTCTGGTATTAAAATGAGAATTTTGTATTTTGTCTAAATTTCACCAAATATAATTAGTAAAAATTCGACGCAAAAATACTCAAGTTTAAGATACAACTTGTGAACTATATAGACAAGCTGCTAAAGATGCATCTCACCTATTTTACCACTACCAGTAAGTAACCGAGGAATGATTTTGTTTCATTGAATATTTTAAAAAATGTATGGTGTGTGAAAGTAACTATTTCCAGAACTTGCATGCTTAGAAACCAAGTGGAATTTTGGATTTACATCTATAAACAATCAAATTTAGAAGTTACTCTCGTATGCTATCATGAATTTGGTTCTACAAGAATAGAGAAATACAAAATCTTTCAATGCTAGAAGCAAGATAAATGAAGATTGTATTTTAGAGGTTGAAACACTAACCGCACGTTGGTCTTCATCAGTGGATACATTTTATTTAGTGCCCTTGATCAACATCATTTTATATGGTGGGATGCGGTCTTGAATTAATTTTGTTACACACATGATAGTTGTAATGGTTTTTTTTTTGCACACCAACTTTTTCGTTACGGGACATATAAATGTTTTCTTGCTTAACTTCAATATAAGATTAAAGTAAACAAGTAAATATCATTTGATCTTAAAAGAGATTTTTGAATCACAAGGTTTGGTCAACGTACAACTTGCTCGTACTTCTAATTATAAAGACAAATCAATATAATTTGAAAAATAAAAGTAGAGCAAGACACCATGATTTTTTTAACAAGGAAACCTATTAGCTGGTAGTAAAACTACGGGACCTCGTCGAGTTTCAGCACACAATGTATTAAGCTGCTACAAATACTATGAAATAATCCCTCTAATTAAGCTATTTTGCTTTAGGTGTCCCCCCTACATCTCTTGATTCTCACAGGAACCTATGCACTTGATTCCTCTAGTTTTCCTTCATAGCCCTAGAGTTGCTCCACAGTTTTTAGTGAAGATTAGCGCTACTCTTCATCAAGAAAGACGCCCGAAGATTTTCTTTCAATACTAGATCAAGGATAAAAATAAGTTTTTTTGAATTTAGTTAAATCTAAATCTAGGATTAGGGTATATTCTCTTTAATACTTATAGAGAAACATGTTAGAATATTGCTCGGTTGAAATCGCAAGTTTTGCTATCTTAAGCTTGTTGTCAATGTTACATGTACCAAACTATATCTTGATTTCTAGTTTGCTAAATTCAAGTCTCGGACTAGGATTAGAGTATTATAATTGAATATCAGACATCACTGAACAAACCTCGAAGATTGAAGACTGAAGAACAAACGAAGATATTTTCTAGAACTTCATCAACAAAAAGGTATGTGAATATTGACATATGCTATTTACTCATGGCATATAAGAAATTTCAAGTTCAAGTTTGTCTTAGTTAAACTCTCGAAATGTGATTCAAGCAGTGTATGTTCATACATCCTTAGCAATATTAGTTAGAACAATTCATTGTTCAGAAACTATTTTTGTTTTAAGTTGATCATTTGTAAATTTTCCAAGAAACAATGCATATTGTTTATGGCTCTTCGGGAATGTTTCAAAATTAATCATGAGAGAAACATAACTACTTTGTATAGGGTACACATACTTGTATGTATAAGTTTCAATTATGCGGCCTGTAGATGTTTGCATGAAAACCTTTTTACATCTGAGTTTGGAAATAGGGGTAGGTTCCTTTATGACTAGACTTCGTGAACTGGCAAAGTTCACAAACTACTATGGATTGACTTCACGAAGTTCCCGTGGTTTGCAAGTCGTGTTTGCAAACTTATACAATTCCAGTTTAGTAGACTGTCTTACATGACTATGTTCTTGTTGATGGGTGAAAACTACTCCTGCAGAATTTGGTAATTTGGGGTGTGGATGAGGAATGAATCTAAACCTTCAACAAATGCACTGCGCGGTGAGTGCTCGTAGATTCGAGAGATCAATCTGTGCAAGTCCGGCCTAAACCAAGAAATGGCGTTCCAGGACTTGTTTTTAGGTCACAAAGTGAAGGAGATGGGGTTGATCTTAGGGAGGGAAGCGAAGAAGGTGTTGAGATTGTGAAGGTGTTGGCTTGCTTATGACTTGTAACAGAAGGATGAGCAAGCTTACGGTTGATGCAAGCAGGCTCTGAGTGTTTGAATACGGTTTTTGTATTAACACTTGGTTTTACGTCGCAGAACTTGTGTTGTTCTCCGTTATTCCTTGTTGTTGGAAATAGGGCGGAGAACCTATTTATACAAGTCATTGAGCCTCATTCACGTTTCTCGTGGGAAGTGGAGGTAGTGGAATGATGGAGTAGTGGAGTTGTGTGTCGGTAACACACGACCAGTCTTGCCCACTTTTCTGTTCATCTCTAACCGTCCATGACTTCCTAACACGTTCTTGTGATGGCGCGTTGCACGCCGTACGCTTGCGTAAACCGCCAGACCAATACCCCAGTATGTATCCCCCGTTTTGTGACATGATTGATCTCTGGAATGTGGATCGTGGATCCACGAAAGATAGCATGTAATCTTTGAATTGAATAACTGCGTTATTGGAGAAAGTCGATACTTGTGAAGTATCGTGTGTATTTTATGCGAGTGCCGCATTGTGGTGTGGTAAGGTGATGGGTAATGACGCCTTCTGACCAATTGACTCGACCGGGGTTGTATAACCAAGGCTGGTGAAGTTGGATGGATGATATGAGCTTTGAGACACTCATCTGCGACCGTTAATGAATATTAGGTTTTTTGAAGAGGTGCGCAAGCATCACTCTTCAGCCTTGGTCGAAAAACAAGTATGGGAAGGATTTTGGAGAGGACCGACCATACATGCGTGTAGACGGCATGATGGTGTAGGTGCCTGTATTCCGTTCCCTCACGAAAGCGCGATCTGGGCCACTCAATTTGACCGGCAAAGAGGAGTGGTCGAGATCGATTTTGCGATAAGAGTTTGATACCGCAAGAAGCCGCGCGCCATACTCTTTTCCGACGCGTTTTCCATGACGACCTAGCTTGGTCGGTCCTGGCCGGTTGGTTTGGCGTGAAGATGGTAGGCTGATGTTCACGCCCATGTCTCACCGTCCCATGAAAACGTGATCTAAGCCACCCAATTCGTCCGGTGAAGTTGAGTGGTCGAGATCGATTTGCAATTTGGGAAGTGTATCCACGCATGTTTGAGCGGGCGTTTTGGATTGGCCAGGCGTGATATGCCTTGGCCGACCACATGAAGAGGTAGATGGGCCCACGGTGGTCATCTTTGGTATGACCGGACTGCTTAATCTAATCAGGACCCTCCATTCGTCTTGGGAGAAGATGGACGCGCGTGATGGCTTGAACCCTAATTTTGGCTTTCAAAGCCGCGCGACCATGCTATTTCAAAGTGGACGAATGTGTTGTAACCAACCATGGTTGGTTTTGACCGATTGGTCAAGTGTGTGGCGGTCACATGGTGATTGTGTCGACATGCTCAGGGCCCTTTGAGTCTGCATCTACATCCTCCATCTATACCCGCGAAGATGGATGGTTGAGACCGTTTTGCGGCACATGTAATATGCCGCAAACCCTAATTTAGGGTTTTCCCGCCCATAATGCTTGGTATGGACGGTTTCTTGGCAAGCAAAGGCCAATGGTCGACCATGCGGGGTCGGCCGTGTGTATTCCATACACGCTTGGGGGTGATGGAATTGATCTGGGTCATCCAATCATGCTTGTGGAGTTGGATGATGCGATCGAATCATATCCGGAGACTCCGATACTGATCAAGTCCGGATGCTCAATCGGGCTAGTATAACACACCGAGAGGGGCTCAATCGGGCTAGTATAACACACCGAGATGGGCTCAATCGGGCTAGTATAACACACCGAGAGGGCTCGGGCTAGTATAACACACCGAGAATCGGCTTTGTGCGGGTATTTCGTACATGGTTTCATTATAGTGCTTGAGGTTCGTGTTACTCTATAAGAGTAACACTCGATCTCATGCCACACCGATAATGATTCATTATAGTGCTTGGAGGTTCGTGTTACGCTATAAGAGTAACACTCGGTCATCATGCCACACCGATAATGAGTAAAATACAAGGTCAATTAAGTGAGGGTATCCAACACTTATAAATGGCTTTATCTTTTACAAGATGTCGGCGCATGATTTTTCCTACGTTTTTACAAACTCAACCTTGAACGAAAATCCACCATCAACATTAAGTCCCTGCCTAGCACACAATGGTTACACTATTGTGTGGTAGGCATGAGATGGTGACAGTTAAAGATAAAACTTATGAGACAATGTTAGATGTTACCAGGAGAGACGGGTCGTCTGTCCTTCGAGCATGTCACGTTCAAGAGACGTCCGAGAAAAGTGTTCCCCTAGCATGATGTCGGTCTTGCACTGCCCGATCGACCTTGCTATGACTTGCCGGTCGAGGGGCTATTGCGCCTGCTTCGTTCAATCGTGGGGATGTGCCTAATCGACTGACTGTTGCGCCTGCTTCGTTCGTGGGGTTACTGCGTACATGCTTCAAACGTCAGCCATGTGCTTCGACTGAAACCGGCCCTGCTGTGTGCGCCTATTATACCAGCCTTATGTCGTGATTAACACCAGCCTTTGCGACTTGAGCAATACCAGCCTTTTGACTTGAGCAATACGGACTTGAGGCTTGTACCGTACTTAAAAATTGTACCATTTGAAATCAATACAGGATCAAACTTGTACCAGACTTGAAATCAATACCAGACTTGAAAACTTGAGTTATACTGAAGCTTGATCAATACCGAGACTTGAATGATGTTTGGATGGCCATTGTGTGAGTTGTGTCTTGCCGTGTGTGGCGACACTTCTCATATGTTTTCATACAAGTTCTAGCTCCTGTCTTTTATTTCATTGCGGTAGAAAAGAATCCCTGTTGAGATGTCTTCTGGAGATAATCGTTGGTGCCAAGTCGGGAAGTGTTGATGGCTTCAAAGATATGCCGAACATCGATGATGAATTGTTCACTTCGCCCTTTCAACTATATGAAAACATCCGTTCCACAGGATAACCTTCCTCCTATCGACTTAGGGGTTTTCATGCTCATTTGGTCCTCATGAAGGATGGATGAGACGTACGTTTAAGCAATGAGTACATCAAAGATAACTTAGAGTGCAGATTATTGATGTAGCTTGAGTGTTGAAACGACTCGAGAGGATGTTAAAGTGGTTTCTGGTGCGAACATTGAGGTAGATCCTGGAGAGAGTGTTGAAGCGCCTCTTGAATAGACTATTGAAGCAGCTTCTGCGAGAGGGAGAGTTGAAGTGGCTTCCTCTCCAGTTCGATTTACCCTTGCGAATTCCATGATTCTTGACAGACCATCTTTCTCGTGTTGAAGAAATCCTTGACTGACGGTGAAGGAACTTCATGCCGAGCCTCAGTCCCCAAGCGTGGTTTACATGGTTTGTTCATAGTGGTTTTTGTCGAGCCTGGTATGGAATATCTCGAACGCTGTTGCATCATTGCGGGAGTCGTACATGTGGCACTGGAGTTGGAGTTGGCGGACACGCAGGATATTGTATCTCGGTGGTTTTCCTTGCCGCTTGTGGAACCGCTTTCGAGAAGGTGAAGGTTGTATCGCCTGTTGGTGAGATATATGCCCTTGCGTCACGCTCGTACATCCTTATCTGGTTGTAGCCGCTACATCCATCCATGGAGGAGAACATGCCGTGTCCGCTGGTTGCATCTACTAACATGTCGATGTTCAGTAGAGGAGAATCGCTTTTGGAGCATTCCATTGGGCGGAGAGGCGGGTGTCGGTCTCTCCTAATTGTTAACAGCGACGCCGGTATATTTTCTTCCCCTTCTAATCACGTCTTGCTTCGAAAGTGCGTCCCCTTTTGGTGTGAGTATGGGTTGAAGCTTCACCGTATGTCTTTGGTCTGGTTTCCTTGAAGTCCAGTCATTGTGGTGGGATGACGCACAATCTTGCATGGGCTAACCTTGGCCGTCCTGAGAGTCTTGAGAGAAATCACATTGGAAGATGCTCCTGTGTCGACGAGGGCCCTCCTGAACTCTGAACCCTTGATGTGTGCGGTAACATGTAGGGCCGGTCGTGATCTTTTTCTGCCATCATGTCGTCTTCTGTAAATGTAACATTATTTACAGGTGTTTTCGATGCAGTTAAGACTTCTGGACGTGAAGGAGTCAGGTGTACGTCCAGAGCTATTTTATTAATTACAGGAAACATCTCTGCACGTTGATTCTTTGAGAGGCGCAAGAGTTCACACAAGCTTTCCACTAGAGATGCCGCTTCCTAATCCACTGGTCTCTCGGTTCGTAGTAAATCTCATTGACTGGGAGGATCGTTGTGAGGATCGGTCCCCGGTGTAGGAATCTCCATGACAGGACCGTTCATATCGATGTCGCTCATTTGATCGGGTCCACGTAGGTCCATGGGGCTGAAATACCTCTTTGAGTTGCGGCCATATCCGTTTGAGTCTTAGCAAGAACTTCCGCTTCTCCATCAAGTCCGAAATGGTAATGGATGGTGGTCCTCCTCTCGTCCCTCCGGCTCCTCGTCCCGATGCGGGAGTGAAAGTTGTTGATCTCGGTGACTACCGGAGGCGTTACGCTTGAGGAGTTGTCGGTATTTGCGGCTGCTCGACTCTCGTGACGGGAGGTGTTACACTTAATGAACATCTCCTGCTACGCTGGCACTTGCACCGGTAGAAGTGACGGCCGCATAAGGTGTATTGACCACGGTAGTTCCGAAATTATAGGGCGGAGCCCCTTCTTCATATCTTGTGTTACTCGCCAGGGAAGAAGAGGTTGAAAAGTTGCCTAAGGAACCGAAGAAGGCAAGCGAAGTTGTACTTCAAAGGATGAAAGTCTCTTGCCCGAGAGGATGAGTTGCTGCTGAAGGACTTTCCTTGAAGGATCGTAGCTACCTACTTGTCCTTTAGATGTTCTTGTTTTTGAGTGATAGTGAGGATTCCTTTGACTACCGGTTTTGAATTAATAGGTAATTGAATTGGTTCATTTTGAGATAGTTTGGTGAATGATTTTTTCTGAAAGAGGTTATTTTAAATGAAATTTGCATCTTGGTCATGAATGATTGCACATGTCACATGAAGTTGCAAACGTTGTGTGAAAGGAAAGCATGAATGAAATTGACATGGTGTTTGATTATCGAGCATCTTTCTTCACGTGTGGGATGCTAAGTCCCAGTGAATTCTAAACTATCTTTCTTGTAAAATTGTTGAGTAGAACTTACTTGCTTTTGAAGCCTCATTTGTATCAAACCGAGTAGCCTCTCCAAGAAAATCCTCCGCATTAACTTCTCAAAGCTATCCTCCGAGCCAAGATTCTCCAGAACAATGCGCTTCAAAGCGTTGCACTCACCGGTGGGGTGATGAAGGGACCGGACCGTGGTAATGACAAGTACCTCGGGTCCATTACTCCTTGACCAGTAGGTGGGCGCCGTATCGGGGTAGCTTTATCTCTCTCGTTTCACTACCCACGTCTCCAGTAGCTCCAGAATCTTCTTCATTGGGAAGGGGAAATGTAAGTACCTTGTGTCCAGCTTTTCCTGCGTTAGCGGGCGTTGCGATGTCTCCCCGTGGCTTTGATATGGAACAGGAGATGAAGTTGGAAGGCTTGCGAGCGCCATCATGTCTGCGGATTGTCTTCCTAAGTAGAGGGATGTAGAAGGTGTCGTAATGTCACTGCTGAGTGACCAGATTGAACGCTCCCATCCTCTGTATTCATGCATTTCTTGATTGATTTCTCCTTCCTCAAGCGTTTCTTCTTGGTTGGAAGGCCGACGCGGATTGGACAAGATCTTAGGGCCGGCAAGAGCTTTGAGGTATAAATCCTCTGGCAAGGCTCCATAGGCTGCAGGTTCCCCTTCTTTATCCGGCAGACATTGTAGTACTCCGGACAAGTCTTTTCTCCCGTGGAGTTGCCTCGGATCTTCATTGTCGACTGGACCATGCTGTTCATCTTTCCTGAGTCTCCTGCGATTACGCGCTCTTTTTGCCTCTCCACCGGTAAAGGTGTGACTCCTGGCTAATGATTCAACATTTCTTGTGCTGCCTGAGTAGATGCTCGTCGACCCTTCTTGTAATTGTGCCGCTATATCATTCAAAAGGCGAAATGTCTCGCTCTGCCTCCTGGTGATCCCGGCTTGATTTTCCAAGACATCCTCCAAAGATTCCAAATGCTTCCCATGATATCTCGAACCGCCTATAGTTTAGGATACATTGCGAGATGGAAACTGAAAATTGAGGATTCAATTTTATGCAACCGATAGATCAATCTCCCACAGTGGTCGCCAATTGTTGATGGGTGAAAACTACTCCCGAATTTGGTAATTTGGGGTGTGGATGAGGAATGAATCTAAACCTTCAACAAATGCACTGCGCGGTGAGTGCTCGTAGATTCGAGAGATCAATCTGTGCAAGTCCTAGGCCTAAACCAAGAAATGGTCGTTCCAGGACTTGTTTCGGTCACAAAGTGAAGGAGATGGGGTTGATCTTAGGGAGGAAGCGAAGAAGGTGTTGAGATTGTGAAGGTGTTGGCTTGCTTATGACTTGTAACATGAAAGATGAGCAAGCTTACGGTTGATGCAAGCGGAGCTCACGAGTGTTTGAATACGGTTTTTTGTATTAACACTTGGTTTCGTAAATCTGAACTTGTGTTGTTCTCCGTTATTCCTTGTTGTTGGAAATAGGGCGGAGAACCTATTTATACAAGTCATTGAGCCTCATTCACGTTTCTCGTGGGAAGTGGAGGTAGTGGAATGATGGAGTAGTGGAGTTGTGTGTCGGTAACACACGACCGAGTCTTGCCCACTTTTCCCTGTTCATCTCTAACCGTCCATGACTTCCTAACACGTTCTTGTGATGGCGCGTTGCACGCCGCACGCCGTAAACCGCCAGACCAATACCCCATATGTATCCCCCGGTTTGTGACATGATTGATGTCTGGAATGTGGATCGTGGATCCACGAAAGATAGCATGTAATGCTAAATTGAATAACCTGCGTTATTCGGAAAGTCGATACTTGTGAAGTATCGTGTGTATTTTATCTGTAGTACCGCATTGTGGTGTGGTAAGGTGATGGGTAATGACGCCCATCGACCAATTGACTCTGACCGGGGTTGTATAACCAAGTCGGGTGAAGTTGGATGGATGAGATGAGCTTTGAGACACTCATCTGCGACCGTTAATGAATATTAGGTTTTTTTGAAGAGGTGCGCAAGCATCACTCTTGACTTGGTCGAAACCAAGTATGGGAAGGATTTTGGAGAGGGGCCGACCATACATGCGTGTAGACGGCATGATGGTGTAGGTGCCTCGTATTCCGTTCCCTCACGAAAGCGCGATCCGGGCCACTCAATTTGACCGGCAAAGAGGAGTGGTCAAGATCGATTTTGCGATAAGAGTTTGATACCGCAAGAAGCCGCGCGCCATACTCTTTTCCTACGCGTTTTCCAAGACGACCTAGCTTGGTCGGTCTGGCCGGTTGGTTTGGCGTGAAGATGGTAGGGCGATGTTCACGCCCATGTCTCACCGTCCCATGAAAACGTGATCTAAGCCACCCAATTCGTCCGGTGAAGTTGAGTGGTCGAGATCGATTTGCAATTTGGGAAGTGTATCCACGCATGTTTAAGCGGGCGTTTTGGATTGGCCAGGCGTGATATGCCTTGGCCGACCACATGAAGAGGTAGATGGGCCCACGGTGGTCATCTTTGGTATGACCGGACACGCTTAATCTAATCAGGACCCTCCATTCGTCTTTAGGAGAAGATGGATGCGCGTGATGGCTTGAACCCTAATTTTGGCTTTCAAAGCCGCGCGACCATGCTATTTCAAAGCGGACGAATGTGTTGTAACCAACCATGGTTGGTTTTGACCGATTGGTCAAGTGTGTAGGCGGTCACATGGTGATTGTGTCGACATGCTCAGGGCCCTTTGAGTCTGCATCTACATCCCCCATCTATACTGCGAAGATGGATGGTTGAGACCGTTTTCTGCGGCACATGTAATATGCCGCAAACCCTAATTTAGGGTTTTCCGCCCATAATGCTTGGTATGGACGGTTTCTTGGCAAGCAAAGGCCAATGGTCGACCATGCGGGTCGGCCGTGTGTATTCCATACACCTTGGGGTGATGGAATTGATCGTGGGTCATCCAATCATGCTTGTGGAGTTGGATGATCATGCGATCGAATCATATCCTAGACTAATACGATCAAGTCCGGATGCTCAATCGGGCTAGTATAACACACCGAGAGGGGCTCAATCGGGCTAGTATAACACACCGAGAGGGGCTCAATCGGGCTAGTATAACACACCGAGAGGGCTCGGGCTAGTATAACACACCGAGAATCGGCCAGTCGGGTATTTCGTACATGGTTTCATTATAGTGCTTGGAAGTTCGTGTTACTCTATAAGAGTAACACTCGGTCTCATGCCACACGATAATGATTCATTATAGTGCTTGGAGGTTCGTGTTACTCTATAAGAGTAACACTCGATCATCATGCCACACCGATAATGAGTACAGAAATACAAGGCTGAATTAAGTGAGGGAGTATTCAACACTTATAAATGGCTTTATCTTTTACAAGATGTCAGCGCATGATTTTTCTGGTTTTTTACAAACTCAACCTTGAACGAAAATCCACCATCAACAGTTCTCTTTTGCTACAACTTTCATAGATATAAGACAACTTTCTTCACAGAATCACTTTGAGCTTGCAGATTATTGTTTATTCATGGTGTTATTGAACACCCTAAGTGCTTATAAGTTCAAAGGCATACTTGCTGCTATGGACTATTCTTATGCACGGTTCCATAACCCTAAACCACAGTGCATTCTTATGTATAATTTCAAGACGAAATTTTCACATGCTTATATGAATTCCTAATAAGAATTTCATCTAAACTGAAAAGGTGTTTTCTTGAATCTCAAGCTAACCTTAACTTGAATTCAAAATCCATATCTTTACCCTTGAAATCTATAAATAGAGATACTCTTGCAACATGATTTTTAAATCCCTCGCACTCTTATGTCCTAGTTATAAAGCTAGAGTCGTCCTTTATAAAATATGTTTCCTTACGAAACTGTTTCCAGGCGATGAATTTGAAGACTTCACTTAGGGATTCGTGAAGCCGGGTCACACTATCTTTTTTCCTGATAATTCTTATATTCATATCTTTTTCTTATGATTATTGAAGCTCATGAACTTTAAATCACGAACAAGATTGATAGAAATCACAAAGTTCTCTTTGTCTTGGATTTCCGATTTTTCAAGATTGATACCTAAACTCTTCTTTGATTTATTTGGATTGTTCTTGAGAGGTGGTTAGTGATCCTGTTAGAGCATTGCTCGGTCAAAATCATAAGTTTTGGAATGTCAAGATTGTTTTCAATTTTAGTTGATCAAAACTATATCTTGATTTATAGTCTACTAAAGTCAATCTCGGACTAGGAATAAAGCATGGTAGTTGAGTGTCAGAACTCACAATCGACCTTTAATATTTAAAGACTGAAGACGCCATCAACACAAACTTCATCAACAAAGGTATATGAAGACTGACTATCATGTTTACTCATATTATCTATCATATTCTATTTACTGAGACATGTCGTGTGACTTTAATATAATGATGAACATTGCAAAGAAGATTACAAGTTATAAGGAGTAATCAATTTAGTTCTTATAGTTCACTAATTATTTTACCAATTCACAAAATTGAACTTGCAAATTATAAAGACTTGATTTTTAATATCTCAATTGACTAGTTACACGAACTGATTTGCTCAGTTCGCGAACTTGTCAATATAAAAACTCTAAAGTCATGAGACGCATTTTTACTTCACAAACTATTTTGACAGTTCACAAACTGATTTGGTCTTGTGATAAATTAAGCTTGTTGGTTTCAGAAGTACTTAACTGTGTCTCTTTGGCAAACCATATGGTGCACTTTGGTTGCATACATCTTCTATGTAATTTAGAACAAACCTTTCATATGATTTCATGCATAATCTATATATATATAGAAGTTTTGCTTACTTGGAAGTTCTAAACCAAGGCAACAGTTCAAAAACTTAGCTTTGTTTGTAAGCTACCAAGCTTGTTCATAGATATAAATAGTGGAATATTTGCACACTACAAACTCAATCCTGTCACTTCTATGTCCTAATTGCATACTAGAGTCGTCCTCTAAAAACCTAGGTTGCCTTGGAGAAACATAATTAGGTTACAAATTTGAAATACTTCACTGGGAGATTCGTGAATCCCAGTCATATTATCTTTTACATGATAGTTCTTGTGATATTGTTCTTATTGATCTTCTAAGTTCTCGAAACTTTAGACCATGAACTTGATAGATAAAAATCACAAAGTATTCATCGTTTCAGATGATGTGATCCCACAAGATAGATATCTAAATCACTTCTGGTTTGATTTGTTTAGATTGTTTTTGTGAGAAAGAATTGATTAGGCATCTCTGTAACTTTTGAAGAGAATAAGTTCAACCTAATCTTAAGTTTTCTTGATATGATCTTGTTTTCTTGAAGATCCCTTATAATCATATAGATTTATGTACCTTGATTGGATATCTTTCTGAAAGAAATCAAATAGGATTTATGTTAGAGGGTAATAGTCAGAGAAGTCTTCACTTAGGTTGAATTAACTCCTAGGCATATAAAGGACATCAGCTATGGGATTAATCATGTTGTATAGGGTCTTGCGATATCCAAAATACGTAAAGAGTGCTACTGATGCTTAATTAATTGTAGGTTGATTCCGTATCAAATACATCCTAGTCTGAAGTTTGACAATAAGCTAGTGTTTGTAGTGGCTTAATACAGTCTGGTGCTCAAGTTTTGGAGTTCCAGAGTTTTTATGTTTGCAGGTTTCCTCATTAACAAAACTTCTGGTGTCTTGTGTTACTTGTTTTCGTATTAAATTATTTATCTTTATAATAGAAATATTACAAGTAATACGTTAAAATAACCTAGATAATTTTAAGCCTAAAAGACTATGTAAACCTACAAGATTTATTCTTGAGAATTCGTATCTTGAAAGAAATATTATAAGACTTGTTCTTGTTGGAATTCCGTTAGTATTATTGTTTGTACCCAAAATTACTTCTGGGCACTAAACACGATTGAATTGATAATGATTATTGAGAATTAGGGTAAAATTAGGGTTAAAAACGAATTGAGGGAAAACAAAGAAGACAAAGGATTTAACATGGTTCGGCATTGTGCCTACGTCCACACGGATGAATCCCAGAGGGAGTGATTTTATTGATGATCATGATACTAATGTATTTTTTCGGGTTAGCTAACCTAGGATTCCCTATCCTCATTGGGTTTAGGATACATGTATTTATAGTGTTTATGTAACCCTAATTCTGATACAAACTTCATGTGCAAGCAACTTGGGCAACAAGACTTCTGAAAACTTCTGGAATCTTCTTTCACGGGCTAGACGTAACGGTCTTTATTAGCGGGCCACCATCAATTTATTGATGGTAAAAACATCGCCCCCCTCTTAACCTCCAACTTTTTGGGGGTTAAGAAGTTTATTTTTCCTTCTGCGCCGACCGTTAATGACGTAGCTCGACCCCAAGCGTGAGTAGACATATTACGAAGAAGCCCCCAACTGTAATTACCTGGAAAAAAATTGCTCACGTGCTAGGCGAGACTTTTTTCCAAGTATTGGACTTTTGATGCTTGAGAGCTAGTCGAGTCTTGAGTTGAATGTAGTGTGCTTGCGGCTGGGGCAAGTCTTTTTGCTCGCAACGTAACAAGGCTGAAGTGCTCGCTGCTCGGGAAGGCTGGTTGTTGCTTGTGTTGAGTACGAATCTTTAGACCAATTGAAATAACTTGATGTTCTTAAACCTCCTTCAGAAGGAAAACGACGGCTACTCATTTAAATCGAAGTAAGTCGTCCTCTATTTTTCTTATTAGTGATTTCTCCACCCCATTTTGCACGTTTTGTTGTTTTTGATAATTCCGTCAACAAAGAACTTGGATAATAACTGACCAACTGTAAATACCTTGTAATCAATACTCACAAATATCCACTATTTTGGACCTGCCAAATAATTCAATGATTATTTAAAATTGGATCACTTTTATTTTCTTACCTTGTGAATATCGAAGGTGGCATGTTTTTGGTTGCAACTGAAAGTATACCCCAGTGGATTTTCTACCTTATCGTTTGTGCACAAAACCGTCACACGAGGTTATAGCAACCCGAGCTTATGTATCCTTTCGTATACCGAGAAAAAGTAACTTAAAATTTGATCTTATTTAAAAAAAACTAAACAATAGTAGGTGGCCTTCCTAGTTATTCTCATCACCAGGATATTCCATATCACCAAAAAGTAATAATAATACCTACCGTCCACTATACGGAAAATCTAGTTTGGTCGTCACCATATATGTTTTGGTTTACATACTTAAAAAAAGGTTTGAAAACTTAATGGTGTCCTAAAAAGTTAGAAATTTATTTACATAAAATTTGTGACGTATAACTTACTGCTTATCCAACCTCAATAGTACTGATATCTTCGTGTTTACTATCTACGATCAAAATTTGGGATACACTTATTTCATTTGTTTCAGTAAATAATTTCTAGAGGTTTATTTTTCCATGTGCCCCTATAAATTTTCCTTCCACCTCAATTAGCACGTACTCTAAAAACATGTATCCTAGAAATTAATATACTCAATTTTGGACGCAGGCTTGAATGAATGCCCAATGTTATATTATACATTAACTTCTTCTATATACTTTTTTATACGAGAATCTGTAACATGTCTATACACATTTTTATACGAGAATTTTTAGATTAATTGAGAGAAATTAAAACATGGTGATAGGTTTATCGTGTTAATACATTCCCATAAGTTCTTTGGCCATCAACATATCCGTAGTTAATATACCAAAAAAAAGGCTATATTGGTATCTATAAAGACATATCGTATTTGCATTAGTTTTTATTTTCCAATACAATACTGCATGGTTAGCTTTATCCCAAAAAAAAAAAAAAAAAAAAAAAAAAAAAAAAACAACGATAATTGCCTTTTTCGAGCTGAAATCGTGATTTATTCGTTAATATGTTGTATTTTAAAATGAGTCTTCTAGTCGATTACTATATATTTTTTCCCAAGGAAAACACAAATTACTCTATCTAAATCCATTTTATTTTATGTGGATTACATTGTCGGTAAGCTGATATTGAAGTTGACAGGCCTAACTAACCTCGAAAACCGGTTTTTAAGGTTAGGGTATGTTGCCTAAGGCTTATAAACTGCATGATTTTAACTTCCTATATTATGTGAGACAAATAATCTCAACACGCTCTCTCACTTGTAGCTCGTTGGGTCTAACACATGGACATTAAATCGGATGACGAATAGAGGTGCGGTCAAGAGACCAGTCAGAAATAACCTGGTTTGATACCATATTGAAATCCATACATGTAACTAAATTCGAAAACCGACCTGCAAGGTTTGGGTTACCCAAAGCTTATAAATTGCTGTATCTTAAACTTGTCATTCTATATGGGACGAATTATATAGTCTCAACAGCTGATTTGTCCATTTGATTGCTTTCTTAATGCCTGCGTCTGCGCTTTGGTTATTCTGAAATGCCATGCACGTCCTTTATCTTGTTTCCCTGCCCCAACAAGAAAAGCACCCTGTTTTAGCTATTGGGTCTGCTATGGATGTAAAGTTTATGGTTTTGTTTCTTATAAAGATCATTCCTTTTTCTTTCTTTTTTGATAAACAAGGAACCTTTTCATTAATGGGATTTCAAGGTTACAATGAGTTTAAGATCGAAAATAAGAGAATACAACGTAACAAGAACATACCGTAAGAGTACAATACCGAGAAATCCGACAAGAGAAAGAGAAGGATTACCGTAAGATCATTCCTTTTATAAAAGGAAATGCTAGATGGATGGGGAGTTTTTTCTGAGGTCAATTTCCGAATACCCACTTTGCTCAATAATAAAGGGGTTAATCACTCAACCTTTAGATTTTCGCTCGAAATTTTTTACGGGAATTTCCTCGATCAGTAAATTTCTTCAGTCAGTCTAGCATGGTTGACTAACTAGATCACCGCTGCCACTGTGGGGAGGGCCGACCGAAGAAAATCGAAACACCGTTATGAGTAATGGTGTTATAAGGCTAAAATTGATATGCATTCATGGTAGTTTACATAAATTTCCTCTATTTTTTATGCATTCTTTTTTTTGATGGTTTGCATCAATGTGCTATGTTTCCTTTGTGGTGGTTTGCACCAATATCCCCATGTATTATGCATCCTCTGTGGTGCTTTGCATAAATGCTATGCAATAAATTTTAAAAGTCACTATCGAATTTTTCAAAAAAACACTAAATTTTATATTGTTGTTTGTACTCGTTGTGTTGATTTTTTAAAATCCTTTCCAATGATATAAAATTTGTAAAATTCTAAGGCACGTATTTTTAGATATGTTATATTAAAGTTTGGTTGAAGAAATAAGATGTATAAGGAGTTATAATGATTAGACTAAAAGGAGGGATATTTTAGGTTTTTCATGTCCCAAAGACTACCACCAAATTCATTTCCAATCTTTTTATCAAATTGTCAACTTTTATTAGGTTTCATTTGACAAAAAAATGACTATAAAAGGACTCCATCCCTACGCCTACGGGCCCTTCGGGCCCTCCGGTAGGTCGGCCCAATAAATTTGCCTTTCGTTGGCCTTTGGATAAATAAATGGGCTGGAAAAAAAAAATGTCAAGAGACCAAAAATAAAAAGAAGCGAGCATCATGCGTTCATCATTCTCTTCTTCAATATCTGCTTCTGATGAAGTTTCCAACTTACGAGACAAAACACGCGACTCCATAGGCCATACACACACCCCTGTGTCGGTAAACCATGTCCGACTGAAGAAACTCAGAAGATGAAATGAAATCATGGCAATCCAAGAAGAAGATGAAGAAGTAACTCAAATCATTTCTCATTCACAAGCTTTGTGGATCATGGGTTCGTGGTAGAAGAGCATTTAGAGGGGGGCTCAGCTGGAGATGAAGGACCCTTTGATCTTTCTTGTTGAACAGGCGGATTAGGTATGTCCTTGTTTTGTTTGGTTTTTAACAACTTTGAATTTGATTATCAGCTGTTTGTGAAAATGACTAAGACAGTGGGTAGGTGTTAGATGCTAAAATTAAGTAATTCAGGTGCTATGCTATGAATTTTATCTGGTTTATTGCTTAGATTGCTATTTAGGAATCAATGGAAAAAAGTTGTATTGCTTAGACTTGAGTTTGCTGAGTAAATACTTGAAATTTGAGATCCTTAGCATATGAAATCGGTGTGTCTGTTTCTCATAAGATATAGAGACCCATATTATGCTTTACATATGGAGGAGTTCATTGCAGAGATCTCATCAAGTTAGATGAATAATGTGAACCTAAGGTATTGCCTAAGATGAGATTTGTGGTTATGAACAAATCAAGCTAGATGCTTAACGTGATTGATGGAATTACTACTTAGTAGTCTCAGATTGATTTCAGTAGTTTATATCACTTCGTGACCCTGCAATAGCTTTCGGAATTGTGTATTTTGTGTTTGAAAGACGGCTTTATAACTATGAATTAGCATCATCTCAATTATGGTAACTGAACAAATTAGTGGTTTACTGGTAAGTTGTTGAAGGAAGGTTTGAGACCGAGGGATATAGGACCATTAGCGCCACAAAGTAACTTAATAGGGTTGAAAGTTACTAACAACGACACAACATGGTTACCAATGATTTCACTCATGGATTTGCTCTAAGAATTCTACCTCTTTGATGATGCTCGTAAAATGTAGATGGACTTAAAGGATTAACAGAAACGAGTACCAAGAGTTAAACGTACAAAAGCATTTTAAAATCCTTATTTACTGAAGTTGCAAATAGCTTGCTTGGAGCTACTTACGTTACTGATTGCCTACGGAAAATAACCACCATTTACGGCATAGTCATTCGCAAGAAGCCCAATCATACGTCCTGTCAGGTTTCCAAGATTGGGTCAGAAGACCGTCCTCTTATAAGTTTTGCACTTAAATGGTGACCTGAGACCATCCACAATGTTGTGAAATTATAGCAGAAATGCTATAACTTCACTCATAGTGGCATTCGACTATTTGCCAAATATAGCATATGCTATAAATGGCTAGGCTTGCTCTGAGATCAAGTATCAGAAATTGTGGATGGACCGTATCTGAGAGTGATCCCTGCGTGAGACTGAATCTCAAAGTAAGTGTCAGACTAGATCTCGGATGGTGCCTGGTTCATATTAGCATTATAATATGTGACCATGCTGATTTAAGAGTGAGTGAGGTATGAGTCCCTATCTCAGATAGAGTCCGGCTAATTTTCATTCGTTGCCCACTACTAGTGATGCTTTGCTAAAGCTAAACATAAATTTTAGTCTAGCTTTTACCATTTTGCCGTCGTGGATGGTCTCGGAATGGTTAAGAACATGGTACGTGATCCGGCACTACATGAAATGGTAATGATGGATTTTCCATTTGTCGCTTCTAGTAAGCTAACATGCTGCACCAACTGTGGTTCCATCTATGTTTTTCAAGTCCTAATTAGTGTTAATCCTAGTTGTTGGAATTATTTTTTCTTTTGACTTTTGCCCGATTACATCCAATAGATTAGCAACAATTGACTAGTCTGAATGAAAACTAGAAAGGGGAAAAGTTGAACATTGGTTTTCATTAGTCAAGTTTAATTCAACTGCAACCACATCACGATGATTTTTACTGGTGTAATCGGTCGTGAACATTCTTTGTTCTTCTTGTTTTGAATACGTTTGTTTTTCTCGGGTTTTTTTTTTCTGTCATTTAATGGCTTAATGTGTATCCTCTCTGTCCAGATTGAAATCCTTTTACCACAAAGTTTATCTTCATCTAATTTTTTTTTGTTGAACTTGCAGAAACTTAGTCAGCTGTTGAACCAAATTGTCACAAATACCCGTGTCGAGAAGTGGCTGACGCACACTGCCTGCCTGATCCACACAAGCAGGAAACAGTATCAGACGTGGGAAGTCTAAGAAGGGCAGCCTTATTACTTCTCCTCACTGTTGTGATTAAGTTTGTTGTGCTTGAAGGCTGCTTCCCCAAATTTGGCACTGCAACCCTCATTACAAAAATCTAATTCATCACCCCCACAGATCTTTAATTCAAAGGAAGTTTTGATGAAGAGAGGTTTTATGGTCGAAATTTATATGGAATTGGATCGTCGGTTAGTGGTACAAGAAAATTTGGGGTGTCATTTTTCAAAACTGCAACTGGTGGTTTTGCAGCTGGGTTTTTGCTGGCTTTATTGTACATGAGTTGGCAGAGGCAGCGACATGGACCGTTTGATCTTTCTTGTTGAACAGGTGGATGAGGTATGTCCTTGACTTCTTGTTTTGTTTGGTTTTTTGTTATTTGAATTAACAAATTCGGACTTGACTGTCAACTGTTCGTGAAAATCCCTAAGACAATGGATAGGTTTAAGATACTAAAATTAAGTTTACTACTCAGAATTGAGACCCATTACAAGTTTTCCTACGAAAGTCAGATTGGCATGTAATTTAAGTTGACATAGCCGCCGCATAAGTAATTCGGGTGCTATGCTATGAATTTGAGCTTGTTAGACACTGCAATATCTGGATGTGCACGTCTGTTCAGTAGATTATATCACTTCATGACACTGCAATATCTTTCGGATTGTGAATTTTGTGTTTGAAAGACAGCTGCATAATTAAGAAATAACATTATCTCTATTATGGTAACTGAGCAAATTAGCAGTTTAATGGTTAATTGTTAAAGGCAGGTTTGAGACTGAGGGATTGAGGACCATTAGCAACACAAAATAATTTAATACGGTTGAATGTTAGTCACAGCTGCACGACATGGAAAGCAATAATTTTACTCTTGAATTTTCTTCAACAATTTTACGTCTTTGATGATGCATCTAAATAGGCGTCGATTTTGTTATTCAAGGCCTGGAAGTCCTAGATTGTTTTCTAAATCTAAATCTAGATTGTTGTTTTGATTTTGAATTACCATCGGTTTTTAGAATCAAATATGGAATAATTCCGGTCGGTGGCCCAAAAAGTCGGCAAAGCCCAATTAGTGCAACTGTATAAAAGGAATGGACAAACAAAAGACTCAAACATAACGACTGAAGGCGGGAAAGAAGAGAAACCTAGACAGAGCTGGAGAGAAAGAGATACGCGAAATTGGTAAAGTTTCTTCTCTGGATCTCTTCTAATAAGTAAATCTTAGATTTGATTTTCTATGATTCAACTTTTAGGTTGTTTTCGGTATGATTTACTGATTCTGAATGGTTGGATTGGATTTTCAGTTGGAGGAGGATTACAAAATGGTATTGACAGCAATCTCCTACGATCCGGAAAGAAAGGTGAAGAAGGAGAAGAAGGAAATTGATGAACGTACAGCTGGTGAATTCTTGATCCTTTTGTTTCTGTAAAGTTTTGTTTTGATTTGTTTGTCTTAGATAATTCTCTAATAGGCTTGGTTTGCTTAAACAACATGTTGAATCTGCTCGATTGAATACACATCTTGGCTTCTGTTTTGCTGAATTTGTTGGTGCATGAATGGCTAGGTTCTCATGCTTAAACAACATGTCTTTCTCACTTCAGCTACCTATTGTTTGTTAACGTTTACACTGTCCATCACCACCATATTGTTTCTCTTTCAAACTATTTTGACTTAGATCTGTGCTATTCACATATAAATTCCTTTACAACCTAACATATCCACTGACTGGTTTCCTATAGGCTAGGCTATGTTGTAAAAGGCGCTAGGCAAGGCGAGGCGCCAAACCTAGCGCCTAAGGCGCGCCTAGGCGTCGCGGAAGAAATGGAAAATTGCAGCATTGGGCATTTCCTGGCGCCTTGGGAGCCTTTTCTGCTAGGCGCTGGACCTGCGCCTAGGGGGCCTTTGGAGCTTAAGCGCTCCAGGCGCTCGCCTTTTACAACATAGAGGCTAGGCACGGTAACATCTACATTACCAAATTCCTAGTACCGTCTCATTGTCACTTTAGTTATGTATTGAACTTTTTGGCTCCTGGTTCTCTTTACGCCGGTTTTTCCAACTGATGGAAATTTTACTTTATGTTCACCTTTCTTCTCATTCTTTCTTAGTTTTCTTATGAATTTATTCTTTGGTATTTGCAGCAGCTTATGCACGCCTTATTGAGACGGCGAGGCATATTGATGAGGAAATCTATAAAGAGCAGCAGCTTAGGAAACTAGAGAAGGAAAATAATAATCTGGAATCTGAAGTGGATGTGAACGTAAGAGATAGAGATGCTGAGGTTATAGTACGACGTAGTATGTATTCTCACCATATTGAGCTTCTTTTCATTTTGAACTCCTATGTATGTTTATAAAAATAAACATTAAACCCCTTCTCCAGCCCAGCTTGATTGAGTTTTTCGTTCTCATTCATTTTCTTTGTTCCTTATACAGAGAAGTTTCCAGAGACATTTCGGGGCAAGGAATACAAGAAGCAGGTATATGAACCTTTGTCGACTATGGTGGGGGATCCAAAGGATGGCGTGAAGACCATTGTGGACGCTATGTGGTAGTGTGGCAAATTGAGGAAGACATTCTGAAAGAGCTTTTCGGTGTGAGATTTAAAGTAGCGAACCTCACCGTGCCTTTATTTCTCGTTTGTTTTTCTTTTGAGACTGAAAGTATTGTTGTATTTGATTTGAGATTCTAAGAAGAGAACAAAAACCTGTTCTTTGTTATAAACGTGTAATTATGTTAAGAATATCTAGGGAAAATCCCGTTTATTACTGGGATGCCCTTGTGTCTAGCCCTATAAATAGAGGCTCTAATGTTAGTCTATTATACACATATGAATGGAATTCTCTATGCTTTTTCTCCCTATTTTCTGTCTCCTTCTCCTTTTACAATACGTCATCACCACGTAGTTCTAACCACTAAGCTATAAACACTACATAGATTTTTTTTTTTTCAATATATAATTAAAACCCTAACTTTAATATTTTTTAGGGGTTTTTATTTTATCTGTTTATCTTGTTTACATCAAAATCGGTGTAAGATCAAACAGGAACGTATACTTGTGTATATTGTTAGTTTGATCAGCAAACCATGTATTTGCTTTGATATATCTATCAATTTGACTCGACCCATTAGTCAAGAATCATAAGATGTATTTATACTTCTCGTTTTCATCACCGATTATTAAGATATGTTTATTGCACCCACTGTGCCATCCGATCAATCCATTGTTAATTTGTGTGCATATGCTTACTACTGATGCACATACTTCAGCAGTGATCATTGTGATCATTACTAGTAAATTATTAGTTTGGAGAAGGGTTTTTCTTGTAATATACTTTAATTATTTCTTTATGAGAGGATTGATTTAGTTTTTCCCTTTGATGGTTCACAGTGTATGCTAAGCTAGCAAGGGACTAAAATAGTCCTCGGTCAAGGATGATCAGCAGTCGTGCCCCAAGCAAACTTGTGACTCGTTCTACGATGCAGTCAAGTTCTTTTATATCATGTGGTTCGTTTGTGTATTCCAATATATACTTGTAGGGCTGATCATATTTTGTAAGTTGATTTTCCTTATATTTATTTATTTTTCTCTAATTTATTATTAAGCATAATAAAGATCCCATTGAGAATGGTTTAACGTTTCTATCCTTCTCAAAGAAACTATAATCACCAAACATTGATATGGTATTATTCCAGATTTAATTGCCTTTTTTTTTGTGATTTGAGTATGATTTATCTTCTTTCTCTTATTTATTTTATTGAGAAAGAAGTAAAAAATCCATCAAAAGATGGTTTATAGTTTCTCTTCCTCTAACGAAACTATATCACCAAAATTGGTGTTATCGCGACTTGATTACCTTTATGGTAACTAGCCACATGCATGGTTCATAAACCTCCGGCCGATTAAGTTTGGTATCTTTGTCTTTTAGACAAGGATCATGTGATTTATATATGGTTTCTATTTTTTTTTTATACAAGAAACCATCCGTCAACCTCAAAGTAGGTTTCCTAAGCGATAACTAAAAAGACAATATTTTTATTTTGTCGATACGAGTTTGATAAATCATAAAAACCAATTTATGTGAATTTTCTCATTGGTATCTATAAGATAAGAGAAAATAGATTGGCATATTTTCTAAAATTTTGCCAATAATGGTTTTATTTTTTCCTATTCTGGAAGATTGATCGCTTTCAAACAAATTTTTACAATCAAATATGTATGGTTTTATCTAATAATAAACCATTGGTTTCCATTTTCCTTTACATGAAACCATTCATCAACTAGAAAGAGTGGATTTTATCTCTTTAAAGAAAAATAACGATAATGATTTCTTTATATTCTTAAAAAGAAACATATAATTGATCAAATTTATTTCATCTATATCGATCCCTAAATGACGAAATATCGTTAATATGGTATAAGTCAATCGTTAAATACCGATGAACGAGAATTTGCTGCATTCTTTAAAGATATTGAGCAATTTTATTTTGTTTTTTGTTTTTCTCGGTAATAATCTCCAAAATTCGGATTTTTTCCACTTATAGTTGGATTACGTTGGGACAGTAAAGATCAATGGGTGCGCACCCAGCAAGTTAGCCAATATTATTAGTCCTTGTCGTGACTATATTGATCTTAATTTAATTTTCTTTTGATAAAGGAAGTCCATAGTTTTATTCCGAAAAACTTAATTTCTCTTGGAGATTTATTTGCATATTCTATATGTTTTTGGCTCTGCAAAAAAATCCATGATGGATGGTAAATGTATAATGACTTTTGAATAGTCGATATATGTGGTACATAAAAACCGAAATTATTATGAGTATATGTCTTGAAATAATCAGATAATACTTTACGAAACTTGTTTTCGTTTTATGAAATGAAAATATTTTCGCCATAATCAAGGGAGACTATACACTACCAACAAAAGTTGGTGTTAATTAACTTCAATGTTATATCAGTTTCTCTCCCATAATGACCAACTCGAAAAAGGTGCTATTAACTAGGCGTAAAAATCTCATTTGCTTTTATATAAGCGTTTGCCTCTTTAAGAGGAAAATCCAACACATCTCGTAAAATGAGTAGTGTTCCATGAGAGCCTACCGATAGTGCTCCAATTGAGTGTACCAAAATACTATTCACATTCTCAAAATTAATATCTCATCCCTTAATGATGATGAGATCAAAACGCCCGTGGGCGCTGGTACCAGTAAATTTTGAATTTTTCAAAATATGCATATACTTGAGAATTGTGTGGGATCGTGGTAAACAAAAATGATTGTCGAATATTCATTTAAAGTAGCTACTGAAATAAATGATGGTGGTTTTGAACCCCTCTGCAGAGGAATATCGACATATGTGATTGGTTGGCATATAATCCAAATTAGGTTGGATTGATTTCTCGATTGATGCAATTTTGGATCCAAACTTAACACCTTAAACATGCCAAGCATATTAATTACAAAGTTGGTGTAGTGATATTGCGTTTTCATATGAGAAATATTTTCGTTGTAAAAACGATTTGAGGGTTTTTATTTTTCTCAAACCCTAGGATTGGTTTAATAATTATTCTCTTTATATGATGCATTTGGCGTGGTAGTCTTTGAATGACTCATATGTATCCAGAGACCATATTCGTATTTGTAATCCTTGTAAGATTCAAATTATATTCTGGCAGCCACCTGACTCAATTATCAGGTTTAACAATCCTTTAAGTGTTTTTAGAAATTTGGTACAAAACCAAAAATCCGGATTAATAAGATATCAACTTTATAGGTCTCTTGAAGGGTCCTTAAAAACACGAAAATCCACGTTTTAGCAGCATAAATTCTATTTTCTTTTCTTTCTTAAATCTGCAATTAGAATTATGCTAGCTTACACTGGTCTTTGAGATAGACTAGAGTTATGATTTTGATGCTCATTTTCTGTAATACTCATATAGTTGAGTTAGCATCCATAATATTCAAAAGTTGTACTCTTTTTCCTTTGTTTCAGTTTTATCCCATGTGGTTTTCCCCGACAAGGTTTTAACGAGGCAACATGACATTTTATTTTATTTTATTTCAAAATGTTGATATTTGTGCTCTTTTTCCTTTGTCTAAGTTTTTCCCGTTGGGTTTTTCTTGGCAAGGTTTTAGCGAGGCAATTTAATTCAACATGGTGGTCATCCAAGGGGAGTTGTATCGATTTCGGTTATTTGGTGGATTCCCACCATTAACTAGATCATTTTGTTAGACCACATCAACATAAACTTCTCCTATGAATTTGGATATCATTCGATCCATATAA
Organism: Papaver armeniacum; assembly: GCA_023531295.1. NCBI lineage: Eukaryota > Viridiplantae > Streptophyta > Magnoliopsida > Ranunculales > Papaveraceae > Papaver > Papaver armeniacum. The sequence continues at coordinate 37,976 of JAJJWW010005595.1, read as the reverse complement.
GGTATGATCACAATTTTTTTTTTTTCACCTTTGGTATCAGTAACTACATATTGGCACCTTGTTGAAGAAACTACGTCAACTACATATGCAAATCATCTCCGAAGATAGCAAACCAAGACATAAGTTCTCAATGAATTTGGAGAAGCTTGAAGATTCGAGTACACTACTATTAGAAGACTAACACAAAAGAATACTTCATCAGAAAAAATATCTTCTACATTCAAGAAATTCGTTCACCGAAATTGGGAGGTCTCGACTCAAAGATTTGCAAGCCAATAATATACTGAAGTACTCATCAGGGGGAGCACCATCATCAAATTAAGGTGCATTCACTGGACTTTATCGAGTTGTACTCTTTTTCCTTCGTCAAGGTTTTGTCCCAATGGGTTTTCCTTGTCAAGGTTTTAACGAGGCAACATTTGTGTGTCCAACAATGTTTCGAGTCTTTACATGCTTATGCAATTTCAGGTTTTTCTCTTTTGAGTTTTCCTGGTCCGCTTGTAATTAGCTTAGACACAATGTCATCAGGGGGAGTGTTATAAACGTGTAATTATGTTAAGAATATCTAGGGAAAATCCCGTTTATTACTGGGATGCCCTTGTGTCTAGCCCTATAAATAGAGGCTCTAATGTTAGTCTATTATACACATATGAATGGAATTCTCTATGCTTTTTCTCCCTATTTTCTGTCTCCTTCTCCTTTTACAATATTCTTGATTATAATTTGGAACCGTTTTTTTGGAGACCAGCCTTTTTTTGGGGACCATTGTTTTATAAGGCCCCCTACCCTACAATGTTAAGGGATGTCCTAAAAATCATGAGATTACCAATTTGCCCCTTACCCTAATTAAAATTAACCCTAACCTAATAACTTCCTCTAACTTAATCTAAAACAAAACCTAAACCTAAAAAAAAAAAAAAACAGTTTCTCCTCTCCTCTTGTTTTCTCTTCTTCCCCAAATACAACATCGTCTTCATCGATATCTCGATTAATCGTCGATTCATAAAATTTTCATCGTCGATTAATCAATCGACTATAACAATGGTTCTTCGAAAACAAACCAAAAGACTTCAAGGAGAAGGTCCTCGATTGGGACATCTAGCAAATCAGCCGACTGATTTTCAGATTCATAAAGAAGTGGAACAACCAAGTGAAGCCATAATCCGGTATAATAGATGTTTGCCGAAGCCTGATTCTGCCATGGGACCGATTCGCAGGTATTTTGCAACAAACCCATTACTTTTAATTTGATTTTGATTCGTTTAATTGAATACAAATCATCAAAATAGGGTTCAAATGGTAGTTACAGTGCATAGTTCGGTTAGGTCGAGTTTCAAAAAAAAAACCCAATTTTGTTAACCGAACTTCCTGAAAGGAAGAACACGAAGAACAGTTCGGTTCTCTAGGTATCAAAACTAGGTAACCGAACTGCCTGTTCGGTTAGATCGCAAAGCAGCCAAATTTTTTTTTTTATAACCGAACTTAAATTTTTTACAACAATTTGTTTTTGTACATGTAACCGAACTCCGCTATTTTGCCTGCTAATTTGAGTTTGTATGTAACCGAACTCTGCTATTGAGTTCGGTTTGTTCGCATAAAAATGTAACCTTAGAAAGTAACCGAACTTTACCGAAGAAAAAAATGTAACCGAACTCTTTTTGACAAAAAATCTTGACAAACCGAACTCTTCATTAACATTTACCAATGTTGAGTTCGGTTTGTTCTCAAAAAATATTTGTTAACCGAACTATACTATGGTCCCCAAAATTAGAGTTGGCCTATTTTGTTTAAGCTAATATCTTTTGTTTTCTTGATTAGTGGAAGAGGCAAAAAAACAAACAAACCTTTACTGGAAGATCTTAGAACTCCCACCCCTCGAGGCAAAGTACATTGTGATACCGGTCACCGTGGAACCAAAAATGCTAACTATAGAGGTGGGTCATTACCGGATGTTGTGATCCAAGATGGTGTTAATAGAGATAATATTGACAACGTAATCCAACAAGTTAATGAAGAGATCGTGGAAGAGATGGGCAATGAAGATATCGTGGAAGCGATGGGCAATGAAGAACAACATCAAGGTGGAGACGGTGAACCAGCTGAAAGAGGAGGAAATGAGGGTGCCAATGATGGTGAACCAGCTGAAGGAGGGGGAAATGAGGGTGCCAATGATGGTGAACCATGTGAAGGAGGAGGAAATGAGGATGACAAAGATGATGGTGAACCAAATGAGGGTGACAAATATGAGGAAGATGGAGATAAGGATGATGTTGAATCAGAGGAGGAGTTGGATGAAGAGGAAGTCGAATAGGAAGAGGCACAAGTAGAAATAGTGCAAAAGAAACCTAGAAAGACGCCTAAAAAGCCTTGTGCTAGATATTCTTACATTCCCGATGACAATTTGTGTTTGTCTTCAAAGAATCCAACTTATGGTACTCCGAGAGATGGAGGGGAGGTATTGATGGGCTACAAAAACTCATGGGCTGCCAAGATCTTTGCGACAAAGGTATGGTTCAATCTTAACCATCAAGATTTCTCAGTCATCTTCTTATATTTTGACATATATTGTTCTTTTCTATATATTAGTATATAAGATAGTTTGTTGCTTTTGTAGGATCATACTAATGCTGTTCGTGTTTTGAAACGTCAAAAGAACAAGATATGGAATATAGAAAATAAGTGTGATGAGGTCCGCTTGGCGGTATTTGATTGTGTACTATGGAACGGGATACAACATGCGCACCAAAAATTTGATGCTGTCACTGTTACTACATTTGCCGAGAGGTCTTATCCAGAGACGGATACCTTTCATCTACCTTTTGGTGAGATGGCAATTACTCCGGATGATTGTTTTAGAATCACACCAATAACAGGAACAAGTGTTCGAGATGGCTACGATCCTTCGATGAGTTATGAACTTCTTGAAAAGCTATGCGAAAGGTGTCTAGGATGGAGCGCTAAAAAGGCACAATGTGAGTTTAGACGAGCTAACAAAGAGCCTGACGAAGGTGATGAGTATAATGAGTTTGAGGCAGACCGCACGTACAAGAAGAAGTTGAAAAAGATCAAGCTCAAGACTTTGTTTGATGAGTTTTCAGGGACCAAACAATTGGTTGCTCGAGGAAAGTTGGTGATGACAGAGGAGAAGATTAAGCACCATGTGACTACTTATTTGTTATATCAACTAGGAACCATTTTCTTCCCTGACACTTCAGGTCACGTGGTAAATGCTCATTACCTCCAGCTATTGGATCCCCACACCGAGGTGAACAACTACTGTTGGGGCATTGCGGTTCTTTCATTCGTTCAGAGGAACTCAGAAAAGCTTCGAGGCTTAAGAGTCTATATTTTGGAGGCTTATACACCCTTGTACAGGTACCCCGTTAAATTATCGTTTGTGTGTTTCAATATATAAGTGAATGAATGTGTATTGTTACTAATCATATTGCAAATGTATTATTTGTTGCCTCTTCTTATAGGTTTGGGTGTACGACCACTTCCCTAAACTTCAATTGTCTCATGCTCACACTCCTTGGCCTTATGGGAAGCCTACAATCGGTAAATATGAATTTTTGAATTCACGGGAAAAGAATAAGAAAAAAAGGTGTTGGAGTTGAGGGAGAAATTGGATACGTTAACAAAGGGAAGATGTGGTTTTCCATCCTTACACCATTCCATCGATGAAGACGAGGAGGATGTTGAGGTTATTGATTTCTCACCTATTGCGGCGTATAATGGACCGTTGTTTCATCCTGGAGGTTGTACAATGTATAATCCTCTAAGAGTATTAAGACAAGTTTCTTGTGTCCAAAGTGTCCCACAAGTGGAAAACTTCAACTTCAAGGTGAAGAAGCAGGGAACTAAGAACACCGAGATGAAGTTCACCCCCAAATACGATCCTGCTCCATCGGTGGACCACTGGAAGAACTTTGGGGATTATGTTTTTCCAGTTGAAGAGTTACAAGATTCTTTTGATGAGCCAAATGCCGCTGACGAGGGATATATGGAATGGTATGAACATGTTTCTCATCCTCGTGTAATAAACACCGTCCAACAAGCCCGTCTTTGAGAAGACAAAGCGAAGGCAAGTGGAGAAAGAGGCTAAGAAAATTATGAAGCATACCCCTCGTGTGGTGATGAGGCCTTGATCTTGTGGAATTCGACGGTAAGAAATTTACTCTTCTTTTTTGTGTTTCAAATTGTTATGAAGTATTGAAAAATAATAGTTACTTATGTTTTTGATGAGAATAGGTGAAGGCAAGTGGTAAATTGTTGAAGAAAATGATGGAAAAAATCCGGAGTGGAGAGCCGATAGATACTCGAGAACAAACAGACACTGTCATGACCCAAATAACTAATGTTTTTAATCCCAGCCTTGTCGATACAAGCCAGGTTGATCCAAGCCGGACCATGCCGTCGAAGAGGAGTCGCGACAAGGGGAAGGTTCAAGTCGGATGGTTGAACAACAAAGCGTGGAGATGACACTCCCTAGTGACGAAGGACGACCTAAAGCTCCTAAACGCAAGAGTAGAAAAGTTTCTGGTAGTGGTCGTGGTAAATGAGTGATTGCAACAATTATTACTTTGGTTTCTTATGTTTGGAAGACTTTTTAATTGCGGATTTGGTAGTTCGGTTCCTTATATTTGGAATACTTTTTTATGGCGGATTTGGTAGTTTGTTTCCTTATGTTCGTGTGCTTCCAACATTTAGTGATGTGGATTAGTAATTAAATTTCTTAATTTGGTTTTTAATTTGTGTTCTAAGGGATTAGTTTGGCTATTTGACGGTTAAGTGTTTCATTACATTCAAATTTTTAAGAAACAATTAGTTAGTTCGGTTAAGATACTAAATCTCGTAAACAACCGAACTCTGTATTCGGTTACCTACAATTTTTTGGGGTCAACCGAACTTAAAGTTCGGTTACCTGTAGAAAACGTAATCTAATCGAACTCAGAACAAGAAACTTTCAAAAGTTACAGTGTAATGTTCGGTTCCATGACAATATTTTGCAGGTAACTGAACTATAATGTTCGGTTAACTGCAGAGTAATGCGATGTAACCGAACTCAGAACAAGAAAATTTGAAAAGTTAAAGTGTAAAGTTCGGTTACCTGTAGAAAACGTAATCTAACCGAACTCAGAACAAGAAACTTTCAAAAGTTACAGTGTAATGTTCGGTTCCATGACAATATTTTGCAGGTAACCGAACTTGGTGATCCAAAAGTTCGGTTCCTTCGCTGATTTCGTTATGTAACCGAACTCATACTAGCTAAAATTGAACCAGTATTTGAAGTCACTCATTTTATTGAATCGAAAAAACATACATGTAGTTGAAATAAAATAGAAGTAAAACACATAAAATTGTTCAATACATCGCCCTAGGGATTCTCTACGAGTTTAATTATATTGGGCGAATTGCCATTCAACTTCCTCCAAGAGAGTGTAGCAGTCCTCGTGCGAAAACTCATGACCGTACCTTAATTCGTATTGAGTCCGACCCAAAGAACACTTTGGAAAAACAATTATTTTAATAAGTCGTTGTTGAATAATCATAACCAAATAACTAATTTTTGATGAACGGCCTATTGATTCACAAACTTACTCTACTCATGCGGTCTTCGTTTGGCATAGCGTCCTTACGAGCTTTCAATTCGTTTCTCAAAGAGTACGCATTCATTGTATAAATAAGCGTACCTTTCCCTTATCTCGTTAGTGTCCTCCTTGAACGATTTCCGTTTAGTGCTTTGAAAACCTTAAACACACGTTTCCACCAAGCATTGGTGTTTTGATCATGCCCAAGGTAAGGCCCTCCGGTTGGGTCTTCGTTCTTCGGCCACCCATTGCGCTTCCTCAACGGAGTGCTTTGTGAGAGTGGTGTGTGCTCTGACAATAACAACATCTTTTAGATTATTGAACGGAGTTGGAGCCATTTTTAGTGTTCCAAAGTGATGGGTGACTGATTTAGGAAGATTGAAAGTGATGGGTGAATAAGTTTGGTAGAGATAGGTCTCTATTTATAGCAAAAAAATACCCAACGGCTAGTTTTTTTAAAAAAAGCATTACTCGCAATAACTGCTCCTACTAGTCAAAGTTACCGTTGGTTTTCAAAGTCAGCAATAACTTCGTCCAGTGTTTGGTTACCTGTAGAGTAATGCGATCTAACCGAACTCAGAACAAGAAACTTTCAAAAGTTACAGTGTAATGTTCGGTTCCCTGACAATATTGTTTACCACCTCTGATTTTGCAGGTAACCGAACTTGGTGATCCAAAAGTTCGGTTCCTTCGCTGATTTCGTTATGTAACCGAACTCACACCAGCTAGATCAAACAAAAGTTACAGTGATTAGTTCGGTTACCCTGATTTTCTGTTGGTAACCGAACATTACAATGTAAATTTGGTGGTTTGCACTGTTCCGTTACCTATGATTTACGTAACCAACCGAACCTGTGAGTTCGGTTTTCGCGATGCATTTGTTAAGTAACCGAACTATGTATTTTGAAATTTGAATGACACTAATGTCAAGAAACGACTATTTTTATAGCCGTTATACACCCCAGTGGTATAAATATGTGTCTCATAGATAACATTTTGTCTCAAAATCTTCTAAAAATGGCAGCCACTACTCCTAAATTTACTTTATATGAAGATCTATCTCTTTGCAGAAACTACATACTATACTATCCAAAGAGGGGTGAAGAACGAAGAATGAATGGTATTATGATCAGTCAAAGTTATTGGGGGAAAATTCATGAGAAATTCTGCTCCGACACAACAAACCCTCATAACCGTGATCAAATAGCATTGTTCATTCGATTCGACAAGATTAGAGCTAGAGTTGTGGAATTTATGGTTTTATTTCGTATTGTAAGGCGGTATCGACTTAGGGGTGAAGGATTCTCCGAAATCATTTTAACATCAAAAAACGAATGGCGAAGATGGAAGAGAAAGGATTTCAAATATGAATATCATTTCCGCCTCCTTAAAGACTTTTTCATAACGCGTTTTGGATATTAAATGTTATGTAGCTTTAGTTTTAGTTCGGCAATGTCCTCTAATTTCATTTCCTAACCGAACTTAAGTCTTGATGTCTCACTGTTCGGCGATGTCATGTAATTAAGTTCCAATATGAAAAAAAAAAAAACCAAAAATAACAGTCTCGTCTCTTATTCTTATGAAAATGTTCAAAGCATAACCCAAAAATAAGACCTAATTCCAAAAAACACAATCTTTGATTCTTATGTTGATGTTCAAAGCATACTTATTTTAATCAATGGTACATTTAATCATCCGCAAGGGAAACTGCACCCTCGTGTATGTTTTTTTTCCGAATCCTTCAAAGTTTTCCACATCTCCATGTTGTGCTCGTACTTAATACACCATCCCAACATTGTGTCGGGGTTAAATCCTTGCCAATAAGAGTATCCGCATATCGGAGGCAGTGGACAATCGTCTTCTAACCGGAGGCCTATAAAATGGTTGTTGTTAACAAGCGCAATCACCACTCTCCTACGTTTAAGTTGCTCGACACATATCTTTGTTTTCGGAGTGTATGTGAAACTAGCACCTTTTGAGAAATAGTGAACCACGCAATTGAATGCTTCGGTGATTAAGTGCCCACATATCGGAATGGCCATCCAATGATCCCTTGTGATTGGATCCCCCCCGTGGAGACGCCTTTGATACCTAACAAACTGCACATTGAGACTACTATCCCCATCGGACAACATTCGCTTGTAAAATTCCGGGTTGTCCTTTAGCTTCATCAACATCCTTTGCCGGACATAAGTGATTTGATTATCATTATACAACTTTGCACCTTCAGCGAAAGGCCCTAGTTGTTGTACGACAACGTGGAATCCGCAATTACCATCCGGAGGGACGTCATCGGTGGAAATGACGTACTTTCTAATATATGTAGGTAGCTCTTCCAAGTACCCTCTATCAACAGAAGTTGATGTATCATCAATTGGTCGACTTCTTTCTTGGATGCGGCATATTGGATCCTTAAGATTCACATCTCGTTGAATTGGTTGGCTAGGTTCCGATGGAGTAGGTGGGGTTGGTTGCGAGCGTAACATTGGTCCTTTTTTCTTCATATCGCGTTCACTTGTTTCGCCCTTTTCCACAGTATTCCTAGACCTTTTCTTAGAATAGTCTTGATACTTCGCCGCGGTATGCTCATGCCCACAAGGGTCTCTAGTAAAAGGGGTCATTTCACTTTTCCTCTTACCCAACACCTTTGCATATTCTCTTACTTGTTTTTTTGTTTCTTTGGTGATTGGCCTACCTTTGCCCTTGCCTTTTTTCGGTTCGTGCACATTCTCCGAAGTGTGTGGATAAACAATTAGCCGCATGTCATCCCAAAAGATTTGCTTTTCGAGTTTGTTCATGTTCCGGTACATCTCGATAACGATTCTTCCCATCTCATTGTCACCAAACTCTTCTCCGACAACGACTTTGGAGGAGGGACAAAACTTAATTGTTGCCAATATGGATCTATATCGCTTAGAGGGATTATGCCATGTTCATACTTAACTATCATATGGCGACAAGGGAGTCCCATAGACTTCATCATGTTGCAAACACACACCTCGTCCGGCTTGGTTCCGCATATATCAATCAAATGAACCTCTACCATTAACCTCTTAATGCAAGCACGCGAAACATTATAATGAAGTCCCTTAAACAACCGAAGGTCCGCCATATTCGTGATGTTACCACCTTTGTCTACAATCTTTTTGTACTTCATAATGCGGCTTTTTTGAAACTTCCCTTTAATTCTATCAATCTCACGGTTGAAGTAATTCTCCATTGCGTTAAACACAATCACAAAATTATCGACACATCCAAAAAGATTTTTCTTCAACCGGTGGTGAGCCGATTCTACCAAACTTGTCGCTTGATTCCCAAAGTGTTTATGGTGGTTGGTAAATGCATAAACGAAGCGCTCTTTGTGCGGTTCCAACCATTGCTTAACCACATACGTTACAATATCCTCGGGATATTCGGGGCTAGACCAATGTTCGATAAATGCCGCAAGATTTAGATTATACTCTTCTTCGGTGAGAGACCAAGTCAATGACTCCCATTCACCGAGAAAGCAACCCATTTAGCGTGATTTATAGTGTATTGTATATCGAATTCCTCTTTTGCAGTCGCTTGTTCATCTTCCGGTAGCTTACTAATCTCTTCAAATGCTTTCCTCTTTGGTGGACATATTTGAGGCTTGCACCTATTCATCACATTACACCAAATATGGAACGTACAAAGCATATTATGTGCTAATGGAAGACTCTCTCTATTGCGTTCATTAATGCTACATCGTTTTCCGTCACTATAACCGCGGGGATATCATCATCTCGGTATATGGCCTTCACTTGTTGTAGCGCCCAAGTGTAACTTGGTTCTTGCTCATCTTCTAGAAAACAAAAAGCAACGGTGAACGGTGACTTCGTCGAGGTACGACCAACAATATTCAACAATGGCATCTCGTATTTGTTAGTCTTGTAAGTGCAATCCATTATAAGAACTTGATGGAAGGATTGAGCCAATTGAACACTCTTCGGATGCGCAATGAAGAGATGCGTTATTTGATCTTCCGGACCTACCTTCTTTTGAACCGCGTAGCCTTTCTCTTTAGCTACCAAAAACAATTGTTGCATCACTTTTCTATCCTTCCATTCATTCCTTTTAATTGTCTCAATTGCATTGTAAATGGTCGTCAAAGATGATACATTATCCTTGTTATCATCCTTTAGTAAGCGAAGCATGTTAAGTGGTGAAATTCCCATTCTCCTAAATTTAGCTATTTTCTCCATTTCTTGAGGAGTGAGCCTAGCGGCCATTGCATGTCCTTCAAGATCATCCGGACGAGGGTGGTTATGATGGCCTACCACCTTATCCATAGATAGAACCCATCCATTCTTTTTTTTGCACTTACTAAATACTAGCTTGAACGGACATTTAGTTTTCTTTGAGCACGCTGTGTTCTTCCTCGTCGTCTTTCCTTTATACACATAAGCCTTCTTCTTGTGACTAACATTGGGATCTCCACTTCTCTCACAAACCATTTCAAAACGAGTTTGGCTTTCTTTTCCATTCAAAACTAATACGCACATGGCTTTCTTGGCATGTTCTCGAGCCCAATTCTTCGCATCAATAGTTTCATCAAAAACCAAATCATTGACATAGTGATTAGATGTATCTTCAAACAGCATGCCAACCGGAGAAGGTTGATTATCCATTGGTATAGGTTGACATTCAATCTACAAGAAATGGAACAACATCAATGGCAATCAGAAATAAGTTCGGTTACAATATTATTTGATCGGGCTAACCGAACTCATAGTTCGGTTGGTCCAGCAAGTTGGGAGCTAACCGAACTTTACGTACACTAAATCAAAATTTTATGATACGTAAGTTCGGTTAGGTAGTGGGTTGGTATGAAGTTTGCGAACTAACCGAACTCATGGACCCTAAAGTTCGGTTATATGATAATTTTTTTGGGATAACCGAACTCGGAGTTCGGTTTGTCAAGCAAGTTGGGGGCTAACCGAACTTTATGTACACTAAATCAAAATTTTATTGTACGTAAATTCGGTTAGGTAGTGGGTTGGTATGAAGTTTGCGAACCAACCGAACTTATGGACCCCAAGTTCGGTTATATGATTATTTTTCTGGAAAACCGAACTCAGAGTTCGGTTTGCAGCAAAGTTCACAACTAACCGAACTTTACGTACACTAAATCAAAATTTTATTGTATGTAAGTTCGGTTAGATTAAGGGTTGCTATGAAGTTTGCGAACCAACCGAACTTTATACACTAATGTGAAATATTATTTTACGTAAGTTCGGTTAGTTATTGGTTGTGAACTAACCGAACTCATAGACCCTAAAGTTCGGTTACATTTCGGCCAAACCGAACATAACACTGTAATCCTATTTACAGAGTTCGGTTACTACTCCGTTAACCGAACTTAAAAAAACCTCCATTAGTGGAGAGTTCGGTAACCTGCGTGTTTAGAAAAAGTAACCGAACTACACTTTCAGATGAGTTCGGTTACATGTTCTTCACACAAGGTAACCGAACTATCCCAAATCTACTCTAAAAATTCACATTTTTTTGAATATTTGGACCAATTCAACCAATATTATCTAAGTTTAGAGTATACCTGGGTACCCAAATAGTCTTCCTCCGGTTGTGGTTGGTAAAATCCTCGTTTTCATCTTGAGATTGGCTTTGGGGAAGAATACATTCACCATCTAAGAAATAATCCATATCCGGATCATTGTGAAGATTGACATATACTCTAGGAGAGGAAGGAGATGTAGATTCAGATGAGTTATTATCAATTGAATCATCACTTGAGTAGTCTAGATTAGTGAACTCAAATTTTTTTTTATTTTCCATGGTTTTGTTCTTCAACTTCTCAAACTTCTCTCTCTCAATAATTCTACTTCTTTTTTAAAAATCTGATTTTTTAATCTCAAATCTTTATTGAAAATCATTTCACTAATCACACTAACTAATATTAACACTAACTAATCATTAACCAAATATAATCAGAGGGTAGTTTTGGTATTAATATAAATATTTAGATAAGGGGTGACCTAGAATTACTTATAATGTCTTACCCAAAATAAAACAATGGTCCCCCAAAAAAAGTCTGGTCCCCAAAAAAACCGTTCGTTCATAATTTGGATGAATTTCATGTGTCTCCGTTCCAGTTGGGCTCTGAGCCCATTGGGCTTCCAAGCAGCACTCCGTTTTTCTCGACATAGACGTTTAGACTTGTGAAATTCAAATTCCAAATCTAAAAATCTCCATTTCTGTCTCCCCCTTTTTCTTCTTCTTCTCTCTAGGGTTTCGAAAGATCTGAATGGGTAAAGATGTTAACAGTAGAGATATTATTCGGCAAGTTCTTCGAGAGAAAGAATTCGGTAATTGAACAGCTCAATCAACAGAAAGATTTGTATGATCAGTATTTGGCTTCAACGTCTTTGATTAATGGAATTCGACCTCCTTCTTGGCTTTTGAAAGATGGATTCGAGGCTGGTAGTTCCCAACTCAAAGGTATTTGTTTCCATTATCTCTTCAATTTAGGGTTCTAGCGTTCTAATTTTTTTGTTCTTACGAATTTATGTGTAAAATTTTGGGGTTTTAGGGTTTTTATATTATTGAAGATGTGATGTACTTCGGGAATTATGTCTTCTCTAAATTTTTTTTTAAGTTTTATTCCCTAAAACTGGAGCTTCATTTGGATAATCGCATTTTGAAAGTTAGAATACATGGTGCCAATTAGGTTAAAAAAGTTCATGGACAACAAGCAGTTTGATTCTAAAAAATGCTGGTAGGGGTAGACAATTAGCATGGTTTCTTCCATGATGTGAGGGTAGTTGCAGGGTCCCCATTCCATCAATAAAAAAGTTGCACGGTCCCCATCGAATCATTGATTTGGCAAAGACTGGCACAAGCTTTTACAACCAAGATACTAGTGTTGATATGCAATTATTTTGCTACGTCCTTTGCGTTGTCAACTGTAAAATTATCTACTTTCTATAGTGTGTCAAACCTTTGGTTTCTTTCTTCTGATTGGATCTTCTCATTGCAGAGTTGAAGAATGAAGACTTGATTTCAGGACTCCTTTTCCCACCTTCCAGAGCCAATTATCCATCTTCCATTGGAAATAAAACCTTCTATAGCCGGTCAATTTTTGCTGCAAATACTGTAAAGCAGCTTTCAGGCGATTTTTTTTCAGAAACATGTGCTTCCAACAAATCTTATAGTGTAGGTGAGAGATCAGCAGATATACCAAACTGCCCGTTGGATGGTAAGAGTATAGAGCTGGAAACTACATTAAACACGGTTCCTGAGCTGGATAATACCATCTTTTCACCCCAAAATCAAACAGATTTGACAAATCACTTTGATGTCACAACCGTGGGAGAGAGATCAACTGTTGATCCAAAGTGCAATCTGAATGGAAGCAGTCTCAAGTCAGAATGTACATTTAACACAATTACTCAGCAGGGTGGAACTACTGGTGCTCCTCAATGCCAGACGGATTTGAAGGTGTTCGAGTCCAGCTTCGAATTGCCTCAATCATTGGTAAGAATCCAAAGGTCCAGATCAAGGCAAAGAGCTCTAGAACTTCGTAATAGTGCAAGTGGAAAATCAAGAAAGCGTGCTATACAAGAAAGTAATGCGGCTGCTGGTAGGCCTCAATCAGATGATATGAAAATTTCTGAGCCAAAGCAACTTCTATTTGGCGATGCTGAACATTCGGAGCATGTTGAGACTGTTCAATCGACAATAACTAGTTTTAATGGGTGGGAAAACTCATGGCCTCAGTGTAAGCGGAGGAAGATTGAAGGCCAATCTGATAAAGGGTTTACTACTTGCCCAAGGATCTGGAGTGCTAAACATAACCATAACGAAGACATTGTTGGCCTATACTTAAATAGTGCCAAAGCTGGTTCGGGGACTGACCTGGAGTTTCAGCAATTTCCTGTGTCTGGTGTTGTGGAATCGAGTATCATCGAGAGCACTGTTGGAGAGATGTCCAATGGTGCAAAGCACCTCGTGTCCAATAGGGCCGAAGCTAGTCCAAAGCAACATCTATTTGGCAGTGCTGAAGATTCAGAGCATGTTGAGACTGTTCAATCGGCAATAACTAGTTTTAATGGGTGGGAAAACTCATGGCCTCAGTGTAAGCGAAGGAAGATTGAAGGCCAATCTGATAAGGGGTTTACTACTTTCCCAAGGATCTGGAGTGCTAAACGTAACCATTACAAAGACATTGTTGGCCTAAACTTAAATAGTGCCGAAGCTGGTCCGGGGACTGACCCGGAGTTTCAGCAATTTCCTGTGTCTGGTGTTGTGGAATCGAGCATCATCGAGAGTGCTGTTGGAGAGATGTCCAATGGTGCAAAGCACCTCGTGTCCAATAGTGCCGAAGCTAGTCCAAAGCAACTTCTATTTGGCAGTGCTGAAGATTCAGAGCATGTTGAGACTGTTCAATCGGCAATAACTAGTTTTAATGGGTGGGAAAACTCATGGCCTCAGTGTAAGCGAAGGAAGATTGAAGGCCAATCTGATAAGGGGTTTACTACTTGCCCAAGGATCTGGAGTGCTAAACGTAACCATTACGAAGACATTGTTGGCCTAAACTTAAATAGTGCCGAAGCTGGTCCGGGGACTGACCCGGAGTTTCAGCAATTTCCTGTGTCTGGTGTTGTGGAATCGAGTATCATCGAGAGTGCTGTTGGAGAGATGTCCAATGGTGCAAAGCACCTTGTGTCCAATAGTGCCGAAGCTAGTCCAAAGCAACTTCTATTTGGCGATGCTGAAGATTCGGAGCATGTTGAGACTGTTCAATCGGCAATAACTAGTTTTAATGGGTGGGAAAACTCATGGCCTCAGTGTAAGCGAAGGAAGATTGAAGGCCAGTCTGATAAGGGGTTTACTACTTGCCCAAGGATTTGGAGTGCTAAACGTAACCATCACGAAGACATTGTTGGCCTAAACTTAAATAGTGCCGAAGCTGGTTCGGGGACTGACCCGGAGTTTCAGCAATTTCCTGTGTCTGGTGTTGTGGAATTGAGTATCATCGAGAGCGCTGTTGGAGAGATGTCCAATGGTGCAAAACACCTCGTGATGGAGGGTGTTCAATGCTCACCTCAGATCCATGCAGATGAGGTAATATTCTCTTTGTTTATGATAGATTATACTTTTGAGTTATGGCACAAATTTACCTGAAACCAGCTTCATAAATCCCTCCATCAGTTTCCACCTGTTACCACACACATGACTTGGTGCATGGACTCTGAATGGACCCTCAGTTGTCTTTTCAAGGAGACCCGTGTGAATAATGTCTACCTGATCTTTACAATTTACTACCTATCTAGGATTGCTGGAATTCCAGTATTTATGTGGAGTAATTAACAAGTCCCCTATTGAACCATATACTCATACACTCATATGGTTGTCAAAGAATGAATAATACATTACAGAGATCAAGCATTATCTTTCTTTTTGTTTTTTATTACTAACAACTGAGATTGTGAGATACATAATTATTCTTTCGTGTTTTTTTTTGTGTGTGTATGGCAGGCTGAAGTTGATGGGGGATTTGTACTTGGAGATGCAAACATTCCCTTGGGTTTCAAACCAATGCTATTAGAGTCTTCTCTTGGCTCTAGTGGCATAAAGGTAGAGGATACAGGCATTCACTTGAATGAAGTTGAAGAGCAGTATCCGTTTAGCATTGCCATGAGTGTGGATAGGCAGTGTCTTCCTCAACACAAGCAGAAGTTCTTCTGTTTTGAAAGTGAAAAAACTCCACAAAGCATGGGGGAAGTGTGTTCTACTGAACAAGATATCAAATCTAATCTTGAAGAGCAGTTATTATCAAATTATGATAATCTTGATCTTGTTGGTGCTGATCAAAGCATGCCCGAGTTTGAGAAGTTCACAGATCTTCCAGACACAATAATTGAAGGAATGAGCATTCTGGAGGAGCTGTGTCCGTCTTCTAGCATGGGTACCCCATATTCTCTTCCTTCAAAGTCTAAATTTCAAATGGACTTGAGCACCTGGTCGGGTTATAATCCATTGGAACCAGGAAGGCCTTATTCTGATTTCATGCCATCCTCAAGTGATCAGTCCGAGTGTGATGCTTGGAGTCCTTACACACCTCAAGTTGGGAAGACTACTCATAGTATTCTCTCATCATCTGGTGGTCAACATTCTAAGAAGCAACGAAGCACAAGCTCAGAGTTAACTCCGATTCATGAAGATAGTAGTAGTGGTGGTGAAGAGAACCGAAACCTATGCAAGGTAATTTATCAACTCCAGGAAAAAAGCAGTGCAATAGAAATGAGGAGCTCAACGTTTAGAGAACCCCTTGTAGACATAAGTAACATCCACCCTCTTGACTTTGTCTATGACAATGAGAAGATTTTTGGGAGAGGAAGCCTAGCAGATTCTTTCAAGGAAGAAGCAAACCCACATGGGTCTGAAATTGGTTCTTCGAAGAAGCCTAAAGATGACTATGGCACTGAGAGGAAGTACAAGAACAAGGATAAAGAGAACAGAAGTTCTTCTCTATGTAGCTATGGCACTGAGATGAAGTACATGAACAAGGATAGAGAGAGCAGAAGTTCTTATATGTTTGGGAGGAAAGCAACTGAGAAGAAACATAATCATACTATTGTAGACAAGGGTCAAGTAGGATCTAATATTGCCACTGGTGTTAAATCTTTCACTGAACTCCTTCCAGGTACTTTCAGAACATATATTGCTTATAAGATTCTTGTTCTTGTGGAGCTGTTATATCACGATCATGCTTCTTATCTCTTTTTGGCAGTAAGCCATAATATGAACAGTTTTATCAAGGACGGTGAATTACAGAAGATGACTTGTATGTTTGTTT
Organism: Papaver armeniacum; assembly: GCA_023531295.1. Taxonomy (NCBI): domain Eukaryota; kingdom Viridiplantae; phylum Streptophyta; class Magnoliopsida; order Ranunculales; family Papaveraceae; genus Papaver; species Papaver armeniacum. The sequence continues at coordinate 21,545 of JAJJWW010005595.1, read as the reverse complement.
GTGTGTTTCTTTCAATAGTAAAGAGAAAAGAAGCTAAAGTGAAAGCCATAGATCGTGCCAAGGAAGCAAAAAATAAGGAAGAGGAAAAGAAGAAACATCGTGAGATGATGAAAGAAAAATGGGAGCGTGAGCGACAACGGCAGAAGGAAGAAAATGCTAGGAAACAGGAATTGATTCAGAAACAAAAAGAAGAAAAAGAGCGTGAGCGAGAAAGACTGAAGGAAGAAAAATCCAGGGAACTGGAATTGATTCAGAAACGAAAAGAAGTGGAGGCAAAGAGAAAAGAGGCTGAAATGCAGGCGAGGAAAAGGCTTAGAGAAGATGAAAAGAAGGAGAAGGACCAAAAAAGGTGCGCAAGGAGCCACAGAATAAATTATATGCCGAGAAAGAACAGAAATGCAGAGCTGCTGTAAGTTATTTTTCCTTGTTATTCATAGAAGTTTGGGCTTCAGTTTGCTCACCCTAGTGATATCCCTAACTATGCTGATTTGTACTGCTTTATAGGATGAAAAAGCATTAAAGAAAAAAGGGTTTCAAGATGAGGAAATGAAGGATGAGAACCCAGAAAAGGTGAAGGGAAGGGAGGAGTGTGCAAAAGGGAGGCAGACTCGAACAAAGAAAGCCAGTAGTGTTCATGAACATTCTGTGGCTTTGAAAGAGTCTCACAGTAATGAGAATGTGAGTCTGCATATTACAACTAGTTCTTATACATAATAGTGGCTACGTCTTCTTTTAAGTCTGTGTGAGTTCTGTATTGGTTTTTGTATTTAAGGTTCTTCATATATCTTGTAGGCGGTTAGTTGTTTCGGTCAAGTAAATGAAGTTGTCTCATCGGCTACTAGTGGTGCTCTAGAGCAGTCATATGACATATCTCCATACCAGAGCTCGGATGGAGAAGAGGACGATGATGTACCTACTAGGAAAGTTATTCCTTCTTGGTCCAGGTAAATAGTTAAACTATGCCCTCTATTATAATCTTACTACCGAAAACATGTGCGTCTCCTGTGCTGGATTAGTGCATTTGATTTGGTTGCCTGTCTTGTGAGGTGGGAAGCACTATAGTATTCTGGCGTCAGGGTGTTATAATGTGTGCTTACACTCAGATGATGTTGGGGTAATTGAACCCCCGTGGGTGTTATTATATGTTCATTTTTCTCGCATTATGTCTTTGTCGGGAAGGAGTCCACTCAGGCGCTGCATCTATCATATTCAATTGTTTGTCAGAGAAAATACATGAGTTCCTTTTGACTACATAATAACTTGATAAAGATTGCTACACATCTCTGCTTAACATGTGTTTAAAAACTTGTGTACAACAGGCAATATTGTCTGGCCCCACTCTCTTGCTCCCAACAACCAAAAGACATTTTTAAGCTATCAAGCTTTTGCAATATAAATCAAGGTAAGTCTCTCAAGTAGTTTATTATTGTTAATGTGATCATTTCCGTGCCATAGTCTAAAAAGCTGATCTCCTATGGTTTTGCAGTTCTTAAATCTCGAAAGAGCTCAAAGTAATTACTGGCTTGGGAACTTTGGCTTCCTGCATGTTAGGTTCCCTAAATGACATTCCACTGGATAGTTTCTTGTTTAAATAGAGGTAATGGTTGAGTTTCAATTTAGTAGGCCTCTGAATATTATATTGGTATTCATTCCCATATTTCTAATCTGATTGCCACAACTCTGTAGGTAAAAAGTCTCCCGAAATGAGCCCTCATGGCGCAAAGGAGTGAGACGACGCTTGGAGCTTGACTGAGATTATTGTTTCGGTAAGAAGTGATCCTTTTCCCCCTAGTACCCATCTTTTTTGTAGGTCACTGACATATATGTAAATATAGGAATTTTCTTCGAAGTATGTTGCTATGGAATTGTAATATGTGACAATGCTGGATTTAAGAGTGAGTGGTATGAGAGATAGAGTCCCGCTAATTTTTATTAGTTGCCCACTACTAGTAGTGATGCTTTGCTAAAGCTAAATATAACTTTTAGTTTAGCTTTTACCATATCACCATTGTGGATGGTGTTGGAATGGTTAAGAACATGGTACATGATCCGGCAGTACATGAAATGGTAATGATGGATTTTCCATTTGTTGCTTCTAGTAAACTAACTGTATGCTGAACTTGCAGAAACTTAGTCAGCTGTTGAACCAAATTGTCCAAATGAACGAATTCTTATCCTTGCCCAACAAAGTACCTGTGTCGAGAATTCAGTTGACAGAGGCGGCGACATCGACGAGCTCAGATGGACCGTTTGATCTTGCTTGTCGAACATGTGGATGAGGTATGTCCTCGACTCCTTGTTCTGTTTGTTTTTTTATTCTCTGAATTAACAACTTGGAATTTGATTATCAACTGTTTGTGAAAATTACTAAGATAATGGATAGGTTTTCTAGATTGTTGTTTTAATTTTGAATTAGCGTAGGCGTTAGAATCAAATACGAGAAGTCTTTGCTGAATGGTTGGATTGGATTTTTAGTAGGAGGAGGATTACAAAATGGTATTAAGAATGGTCTTTGCTGATCCAGAAAGAAAGAAGAAGAAGGAGAAGGAAATTGATGAAAGTACAGCTGGTGAATTTTTGTTCCTGTAAAGTTTTGTTTTGTTAGGGTTTTCAAACTATTTTTGTCTGATCAATTAGAATCCTGGGTGTATTGGCTTAGATAATTCTCTAATATGCTTGGTTTGCTTAAACAACATGTTGAATCTGCTTGATTGAATACACATCTTGGCTTCTGTTTTGTTGAATTTGTTGGTGCATGAATATCTAGGTTCTCATGCTTTATTCTCTAGATAAGGCCGGCAACATCAGATACTTATTGTTTGTTAACATTTACACTGTCCATCACCACCATATTGTTTCTCTTTCAAACTATTTTATCTGATGCAGCAGCAATTAGAAATTAGAAAGGTACTAGTGTAGTAGTGTCTTAGATCTGTTGCGTTCACTTTTAAATTCCTTTACAACCTAACATATCCACTGACTGGTTTCCGAGGCTAGGTAGGGTGACATCTACATTACCAAATTCCTAGTACCGTCTCATTGTCACTTTAGTTATGTATTGAACTTTTTGGCTCCTGGTTCTCTTTATGCCGGTTTTTCAACTGATGGAAATTTTACTTTATGTTCACCTTTCTTCTCATTCTTTCTTAGTTTTCTTACGAATTTATTCTTTGGTATTTGCAGAAACTTATGCACACATTATTGCGAGGCGTTTTGATGAGGATAGAAGTGAACTCTATAAAGAGCAACAACGTAGGAAACTAGAGAAGAAAAATAGTAATCTGGAAGCTGAAGTGGATGTGAACCTAAGAGATAGGGATGATGCGGTTATAGTACAACGCAGTATGTATTCTCACCATATTGAGCTTCTTTTCATTTTGAATGAACTGTTCATGGTATATCCATTACTACGTGAATGGCAAATACATACCCAATGTGTGGGTGTGTAGGTCTAATTTTGCTTCTGCTGAATTCTGGTGGTCTTGGTTTCGGATTTCTGATGTCCTTGTCTGATGGCCTCAAATATGTTGCCATTAAACCCCTTCTCCAGTGCAGCTTGTGATTGAGATTTTCATTCTCATTCATTTTCTTTGTTCCTTACTATATTATACAGGGAAATTTCCAGAGACATTTCGGGGCAAGGAATACAAGAAGCAGGTAATAGCTGAAATTGTTGCCAATTATCCTCGTAGGGTATATGAAGGAGGGGATCCAAAGGAGGGCGTGGAGACCGTGGAAGCTATGTGGTAGTGTGGCAAATTGAAGAAGACATTCTGAAAGAGCTTTTCGGTGCAAGAGTTTAAGTAGCGAACAGAGCCGGGCCTGAGGGGTGCAGGAGGTGCGACGCACAGGGCCCATCTCAGGCCAAGGCCTTTTTTCATGCGCAAAACTAAGCCCAGACTTCCCATTTTCTATCAAGAACATCGGCTTTCATGCTTCGCTTTCTTTTTATCCAGCGTCTCTATCATTCTCATGTTCATCGTCAACACCACCGGACGTCGAGACCATGGACGTTATGTGGTAGTGTAGCAAATTGAAGAAGACATTCTGAAAGAGCTTTTGGGTGCGAGAGTTAAAAGTAATGGACCTCACCGTGCATTTATTTCCCGTTTGTTTTTCTTTTGAGACTGAAGTATTGTTGTACTTGAGATTCTAAGAAGAGAACATAAACCTGTTCTTGTTTATAATTAGGATGAATTTTTACTCAATCTTGTGAGTTTTACATCAAATAGTACGTTTTCTTGTTTATAATTAGGATGAATTTTTACTCAATCTTGTGAGTTTTACATCAAATAGTACGTTTTTACATTTTGATCAACTATTGGAGATGTAGCTTCCCTAATGTCATGTCTCTTTATTCCTCTTAGGCTCTGAGCCTTGCACGTCCTCATTCTAGTTTCCTTGCACCGACCAGAAGAGCACCTGAGTAAAAGAAGAACTATGATTTTAGGCATACATAAAACTTTCGGGGCATACAAAATGATAGTCCCATCTTGGGTGACCTTATAAGGGGTAACCTATGGGTAGCTCAATTACCTATATACCCTTAATACAAAAATCTAAAATCAGTTTTCTAAAAAATCAAAATCAGCTTCCCATAACATCTCTTCTTCTTCCTCCTCTAGCCGAACTCTTCCCCTCCCGCGAAAAAAAATAATTCATCACCGTGATTAATTGTCGATTCGTAAAAATTTGATTGTCGATTATACTGAACTACATAATGACTCATACAAAGAAAAGCAGGGACTAGGCAAACCAAATTGTCTTCTAATCCATCAATTGAAGAAGAAGAACCAATTGAAGATGAAGGTGTAGAAACTGAAAATCAACCACCAATTGAACCAGAAATTGAACCAACTGCATCTCCAACTCCGAAAATGAGGATAAGAAAGTAAGTTTTACAAACCCAATCTCCTATTTGCTGTTTTTCATCGATTAAATGACGGTTACGGTGTTGGGTTCGGCTCAAAATTGAGTTGCGTTTTTAGCCGAACTGTTCTTCACAAAAGCTTCCTGTAAGTGTATATGAACAGTTCGGCTTGAAATTTTATGAAATTTCAAGCCGAACCTAGTTACAGAAAGAGATGCATAGGGGTTCGGTGTATTCGATAATCATAATATGTGCCGAACCTAGCACATTTACGAGGTTCGGCTATTACAATATTCACAATATGTGCCGCACCAATACAAAATTATTAACCCAGGAATGTACCAGGTTCGGCTTATATTCTACTTATTCAAATCGCCGAACAATGTGTTTCCAACAGGTTCAGCGCTTACGAATTTAAAAATATAAGCCGAACCCTAAACATTTTTTCTTCCAGACAGTTCAGTTTAGGGTTCGGCTTGTTAGGACAATTCGAACCAAGACGAACTCTAGTCTACAAGGTAGGTTCAGCTCTTAATCAACACTTTCAGCTAGCCGAACTGTTCATCCAGACTCGCCGAACCTTAGTTAAAAAACACAAACTTTTGATGATTTAACCTACAAAAGTGAGATTAAACATAAGATATGTTGGAAAATTTCCGGCGAGACGCTGTCTCGCACTCTGCAGGGGGCCCGCGAACAGCCTAAATGACTACAATTTAAGGGTAACTAAATAATCTACACAAAATTTTTTTCTCACTTTCCCCTTCTCCTTCTAAAAAAACCTAACTTTTTTTTTCTTACTCAATTTTTTTTTTCTACACAAATTAATAACTAAATAATCTTAAAACTAATCACTAATCATTAATCACTAATCAAAATTATTTGAACTAATCATTAGTATTAACACTAATCCTAAAAGGGAAGATTTGCCATTACCAAAAATATTTGGTTAAGGGGCTTCAAATTTTGCAATTTACACTCCTTTTTTGTCTTTACTTGGTATGTCTAAAAGATTTCCGTATGCCTAAAATCATAGTTCTAAAAGAACTACTCCAGTTTTAGCCATTGGATCCATTGTGACTGCACACATCACTGCCCATTGGGCTTCCAAGCCTAATTTTTTCTTAAAGCCTGATATGGCTTTTCTGGCTCCGCCACTGACTGCTGAGTTTGTTTTGACAGTATATACACTGATATGTATGATCCTATAACGGTACATACTGATAAAAAGTGTATGATCCTGCAATAATATATATGGATATGTACCGAAGAAGAAAGTGTACGATCTCCGATTACATATTATAATATATGATAATCCAACAGTACTTATTGATATGTCCTCCTAAAACTCGGATGATGTATGAAATCTTGGCAAATTTTTTGTTTTTTTGAGCAAAGAGGAACTTCATTAAAACAAGAGAACATTATAGAAGCACCGGAAGACTCTAACAACCCTTAACGTGACGTGAGAAGTATGAAGCTAAAGCCTTTAATCGCATTCCCTAATGAGAATATTACTGATAATACTAGGTGGTGACTCACACCAAACGTTTGACTTCTAATACTTCTTCAAACATGTTTAACAAGCAAATATGTTGCATGGTTGCAATCCCTTCTTTTGGAAGGCGCAACACACAGACTCAAAACACTAAGGACTCTTTGACACTCTGGGATAAGACTATGATCTTTGCATGGAACACCATCTAAAGTTTCCATTACAACCATTCATAACTGACATATTATCACCTTCAATTATGACTCTTTGAAGATTCTGAACTTTAATCCATTGTATGCTTTCAACAGAACCATTGTTAGAGCATTGCTCGGTCGAAGTCACAAGTGTTGATATATCAAACTTGTTTTCAAGTTTAGTTGATCAAAACTATATCTTGATTTCTAGTATTCGTTTAGTCAAGTCTCGGATTAGGATTAGAAATGTGTAGTTGAGTATCAGACATCACTGCGTTCTACCGTTTGAAGGCGAAGATCAACTGATGACATTTGAAGAACTTTATCGACAAAAGGTATGTGAAGACTGAACCAACCTATTACTCAAGTTTTCACCTTTTTATCTATGAGACAAAGTCGCATGACTAAGTGGACTTTAAATTGCACAATAGAAATTTCGAGTCAAGTTTATCTTGTTAATTATTCTCGAAATATGAATGACTAAGCTTAAGAACATTTTGTTCAAAACTTGATGAATTTGGTTAAGAATAATTTATTGTTTATGACCTAAATCACGATTCAAGTTATATTTATAGCACTTTTACTTGAAATTTTTTAATGAATGATGTCTAGATGTAAAATTTTATATTTGGGTGTAGATATAGGATTTCCTGCAACTACAATGAAAATGGAAGATTTTTTTTGATTTTTTGATTTTTTGATTTTTTTTTGATTTTTATGGAATGGCAGAAACACGAGCAACATCATCACCTCAAAGAAAAACACACAAAACTAAACTCCATGATGAACTCTTCCTGTAAAGAACAAAAACCCAAAAAACCAATAAGAAGATGAGAAGCCGATCTAGAAAAAGGTAGTAGAAATCAAGGTAGAAACCCAAGAAGAAAATTATAAATAAAAAATAACAAAGAAGTTAACCTAACCAACATAACCCGATCAAATCCGATCTTAAAAAATCATATCTGAACGGGGAAGGTTTTAATTGAAAAGGTTTTTTTTTTTTTTTTTTTCTTGAGAAGAAAAGATTTGGAGAGAGGAAAGAGATTTTGGATTATGAGCATCCATTTATCTTTCCTATGCATGTAGCCTCATTTCCATCCCACAAAAAATGGTTTTTTCACTTTTTGATTTTGGACGAAGGTATTACACTAAACATGGTTTATTGACAATATCATCTCCTCTCCTACGATGGATTAAACATGTTGGTCAAGGCGGCTAATGCTTCCACCAGTCCAGCGTTGCCCACCAATGTTGGTTTTGTATAGTTTTTATATCAAGCCTATCTGGGCCAACCAGTTCCCGGTTATGTTATGCGGGTTGGAGCAGGATCTCTCCACCTAAATCCACAATGCAGATATACGGTCTTTAGATTTTAAGGAACCTACCTCAATATATAAGAATAATTGACATTATAATATAAGTCTTGTCAATACATCAAATTTTAAGACGAAGATATTTTTATAACAATTTTATTACAAAATCATTTTGCTTCAAAGTGGAATCTTTGCTTTTTTTGCAAAACCTAATACAAATATATTTTAAACATATGATTTCATTTGTCAATTTTCGGTGTCATAGTTGAGTTTTATGCTAATTGTGTTATAAAATTTTTTATATATTGTTGCATGTAAACTAAATTCATATTTAAATAGTATTTTTATTTAACTAGGTATATTTTTGTGATGTTTGTGATTTTTGTGAGTTTTGGTTAATCATTTGAAAATAGCATGGAACAATGATATGTTATATGATCGGGAATGTTTCAAATTGATTATTAATGAGATATAGAATTTCTATAAATCTATATACAAGCCAGTACACGATTCAGATACTGGTGTCACTGTTATAGGTCCGGAGCCGCAGTACATGTACCCCGTACACGTACTGGCGTAGCTATAGTTCGGCACTAATCTTAGGTACACATACCCAGTATGGATACCAAAAAGATCTGTTGACTCGTGAATTCAGGAAGGTACACATACCCGGTATGGATATCAAAAGTTCATGAACTGTTTTTTTTCTTCTTAAGGGTATACAAACCCGGTACACGTACCATGACGGAAATCACTCACGAACTGGAAATAAGTACACGTACTTACCCAGTCGAATATTTTCAGATGCATCAGAATTATTTTTATGAGATAATCAGAATTAAAAAATCTCTCTGAAAAACATCTTTAGACATATTTATCACATTAAAACCTATGGTTGTGACTCAAGATTGAAGTCTAAAAGTGTTATATGAAAATGGTTAAGCTTATAGTTCGTCTAGCTATTTTCGGATAACCTTCCATGAACAAGTCATTATACACGGTTCGGTTACGAATCATCCTAACCAGAGTATATATTTTGTTGTGTTTATCTCTAGTCGAATTTTCATCTAATGGTTGAGAAAGATTGCTTGATTCCAAAGCTACATTAGCTTAAGTCTAAAGCAACCTTCGATCTTGAAAGTATATAAAAGGAGAACCTCAAGCAACTGGGAAAATTGAATCCTTGACACTCTTCTTGTGTGTCCAAGTTGTAAACTAGATTCGTACTATCCTTTACACCATTTTAGGTTTAGTGACTAAAAAAACTTTGCTTAGGGATTCGTGAAGCCAGGTCCGACTACGTTTATATTGATAGTTCGTGTATCCTGATCTTGCTGTTGAATGTTGAGTCTCACTCTGATCAGGAAATATGGATAGAAATCATAAATTTTTTCGTCTCAAACTTTGTGATTCCACAAGTATATTCCTCTATAACGATTCTTTGTTGAAATCGAAGTAGGTTTTACTTGTGAGGTGAATAATAATGTAGGTTGCTCTTCGGGAGTCGTAAGTACCGGATTTTGAGGTTTGCTAGACCTAGTCAACTGCAAAAGATTTCTTATCTCACCTTGATCTAACAATCAAAACGGAAATCACATATATGCTTTTCTGTGGGAGGCAGATTGGTTTAAAGTCCTTCACTTAGGTTGAAGCAACTCTAACGATGTAAAATAACTCAGCTAAGGGAATCAATTGCGCAGAGTCTTGCGAGATTCAAGAGGCGTAAGGAATGCGAATGTAATTGAATTACTGTGACGGCGGATTCGGTCTCAACTACATTCCAGTCCGAAGTTTTGATAGTAGACTGTCTGTAGCAGCATAATACAGTTTGGTGTTCAAGTCTGGACAAGGTCCTAGAGTTTTTCTGCATTTGTGGTTTCCTTGTTAACAAAATTTTCTGGTGTCTGTGTAATTATTTTCCGTATTATAAAAGTATATACAGAAATGATCTTGGATACGACTGGATTGATCTTGGATATTGATCATTGGAATCGTCCTAGTACTTTCACGGTTTAATCAGGTTCATGGACTTGTCTCCATTTAAATATTGATTGTGAGAGAAAGAGATATAAACTCTTGATAGAGATTCATTAAGTTATAACTCTCATAATTGTATTTAGGTTTAGTCCATGTAGATTTACTAATAAAAAGTTGGTGGTGTATTTTGGTACCCCCTGTATTTTGAACCATATCCTCGGCTTGCATCATATCTCTAGATACTTCAGAAAAGGCCATATCCCCCACGAATCCTCATGTACAATTACGAATGATTAGTTAAAATCCCGCTTTAGAAGAATCGGAGTTTATGGAAGCATCAATATTAATTTTAAGTCGATCTCTAAGTGGTTTCTACCATATTTCAGATTTTATGACTTTCCTATTGCATAAGTTATCCTTGATACCCATGTCTGAGTTAATATATATTCTAATTATATGGAATAGTATCTAGAGTTGTATCTCTTTCTCTCACAATCAAAAAGTTTAAAGAGGTTAGTCCGTGAACCTGATTCTCATGTGAGGGTACTTGAGAAAGAGTGATTCCAAAGATCAATTTTCCAAGTAATCAATCAAGTCGTATCCAACAAACAAGGATGGATGTATCTATTTTAATCGATTAACGCACAACCTATGATATTTCAATTATAAAGATAAACAATATAATGCATAAAAGAAATAACACAAACACCAGAAGAAAAAAAAAATTAATGAGGAAACCTCAAATGCATAAAAACCTGGGACCTAGTCCAGATTGAACACCAAACTGTATTAAGCCGTTACCGACACTAGCCTACTACCAATTAACTTCATACTGGAATGTTGTTGAGCCCTAACCAAGTATCACATCAATTAAGGTACAGTCACGCTTCTTATGCCTCTTGAATCCCAGCAGGACTCCGGGCAATTGATTCCCTTAGCTGACGTCACACCAACTAAGAGTTGCTTTAACCCAATTGAAGACTTTAAACCAATCTTTCTCCCACAGATAAGCCTATATGTGTGATTTCCTTTTCGATCGTAGATCAATGAGATGAAAATCGATAGCAATGGACAAAGTCAATCTAACCTCAAAATCCAGACTTATGCAACCCGAAATGCAGGTTGGATTATTATTCACCTCACAAGTTTTAAACTTGTGGAATCAACAAAGTCTGAGACGAAGAGAACTTTGATGATTTCTATCTATCTTGTTCAAGTAAGCAGCTCAACAATCGAACAAGATCAGGATACTCAAGCTATCAAGATAAAAAATATACCTGGCTTCATGAAGTCTTTGTAGTCGCTAACTTTAAAAGGATTTTAAGAAGATGATGAATCTAGTTTTGCGACTAGGACACACCAAGAAAAGTAGTGTCAGGATTCACGGATCCCAGTTGCTTGAGGTTCCCCTTATATAGACATTCAAAGCATAGGTTTCTTTAGGTTTAAGATAAGATATCTTGGAACCAAGCAAATAATATCCATCGTTAGATGAATCTTTGAATCTGATTAAAATAATCAAGATATACACTCTGGTTAGGATGAACCGCAACCGAACCGTATACAAGAACACGCTCATGAATGGTTAGTCGAAACTAGCCAACTGAACTATAAGCTTGAGCATTTTCATATATTATTAAGACTTAACTCGACACACAATCATGTGATAAAAAATGTCTATGGTGTTCTTAGAGATTATTCAAATGCTAATTATCTCGGAGAAATAATTATATGTACATATGAATTTAATTGACATGGTAAGTAGGCGTACAATGTACAAATACTTAACATGTTCGTGAACAATTATATCATGGTATGTATACCGGTATGTAAACCTTAAGACATAATCGAGTTCCGGAGTTTATATAACTTTTTCGGTATGCGTACTGGTATGGATACCATTTAAACATAACCGAGTTCCGGAGTCCACATAACTTTTATGTTATGTGTACTGGTAAGGATACCATTTAAACATAGCCATGTTCCGGAGTTCACAGAACGTTTCTGGTACGTGTACCTGTATGGATACCAAACTGGTTCTGTAAGCAACAATTCTTTTCTAGTACGTGTACTAGTTTGCGTACTAATCTGGTTTCACGAGTTCACAGACTTTTAAAGGTGTGCATACTAATATGCATACCAAAAATCTGTTTTCCGACATATAGCTACTCCGTTATGTGTAGATAGTACATGTATTACGACTTCATACCTATAACAGTTTTCCCAGTTTATAAGACTGGTATGTATACTGTGTTATATCCAAATTTATAATAGTTATATATTTATCTCTAAATATATTTGAAACATTCCCGAATAACATCAATGACACATATCATTGTTCCAGGCTATTTTCGAATGATAATCTTGAATCATGATTTTGATTGCGAACAATTAATTGTTCTTAATCAAAATTCATGAAAGTATGAAAAAATGTTCATTAAGCTTAGTCATATTTCGAGGACTAATTACAAGATGAATCTTGACTCGAAATTCTTTATATGCGAACGATATAGTATAATTAGTAATGCGACATCGTCCCAAAGATAGAAATGTGAATATAACTTGATAAATAAGAATATCCTAATCCGAGACTTAACTAATTGTAGACTAGAAATCAAGACATAGTTTTAACAACTAAATTTGACAATAAGCTAGCACTTGTGAGTTCGACCGAGCAATGCTCTAAAAATCTCCCCCTTTGTCAATTTTAGTGAAAAAACTATCAATAAATATTTTGTAGCTTCTCCATCCATCATGCTTGATTTCCTTGGATCTTCAACATTCCTTGAATTCTTCACTACTCCAAGTACTCCAGCGATTCTGAACGTGTTCAACTCAGCATCATTGTTGTTGGATAAAAACTAAAGATGTAAAAATTTATTAAATCCACCATGCATTTATTTACTTGGTTTCTTCAACTCCTTGAACTCTTCGTTAATTCAAGTTGCAATTATTCTGAACGTGTTCAACTTAGCATCGGTGTTGTTGAAGATCCCGTAATCATAGTTATAACAACTTTTGAAAACAAATATTCCCAATCGTCGTTATACAAAAACATAGTATTATTATCTTCTCCAAAGCTCAATTGTATCCCAACTTTGAAGTAATACTACAGTGATATGTTCCCCCCCCCTAATCAATACTTACATCTTTTGCATAGTAGATGAAACCTATAGATTATTGATTCACTCCCCCTTACATAATGATCCGTAAACCATATGTACGTAGTGCGAAATTACTAATTAATTCCCCCCTTTTTGTCAATAATATTTGGAAAAGGTACGAAAATCGTGGGATCGTAATGAAACAACCAAAAGGTGTCTATTGACATTACATAAGAACATAGTTAATGTGTAACACCTCATATCAACTTTATTTAGATAATATCACATAGTAAGAAAATACTTACCGCTCATATAGAAGATTTAAGATACAAGCATCCCTTGTAAATTCCACAGCCATACGCCACAAAGATATAACAAGGTCATTTAAGAACTCTCCTCCATTTGATGTCATTCACAAGAAAACAACATGAGTGGCCTTACTTTATGAAAAAGAAGGATTTTATCGAACATTAAAAAATCACATGGATTTGTATCCAGAATATCGACCTAAGTTAATCTCAACGCCAGTTACGAACAAAGAGATAATTTTAATTGGTATAACTCAGCATAAGAAAATCTTACGGAGTGTGTCACGCAGTAATAACACAAAAGTGAGATCACAAGTAGATCGATAGTGCGAGAAAATTCTAAAATAGTTTGTTTTATTTTACGTTTATAAATAAACATAATAGATTTAACTTCTGAGCATATATGAAATATCAGCTCGATTCACGAAAATGTAAAGGCACATATATTTCTTAAGACTTTTGCAATAATTAAACAATAATGATTATATCTTGCAAGTTCATCTTCCAAAAACTCTAGAATTCAAATAAATAAATTTAAAAACATGCAAGATGAAAATCTTTGGAAATAGCTTTGTGTAGTCACAATTTTTGCTATACCTAACCTAATTATCCTTCTCAAAAGTAAGAATAAATTCTCACAAGAAGCTTCCCAGAAAAATTAACCAAAAGAGACAAAAGAAAATAACATGAACTTCATAATTTTAGACTTCATCAATTTCTCCATACCTTTCTACAACTCCATCGAAGAAAGAGTCACCACATCTTAACCCGTTAATTTAATGGTTGATAAGTTGTATTATCAGCACACCAACCTTACGATTTACGATACAAACATACTGTCTGACTTTTGTACATTCTGAGATTAGCTTTTTCTCGGTTTCTGTCATAACATTTTGCTTCTCGATCATCTTGTTCTCATTTATCGATGAGTTAATTCAATTGTAACTTAGAGTCGTTCTGAGCGTGAGTCGGATCCTTAAGGGAACCAACAATCCAGGAGTTATGTTCTTTTCTTAAAGCAATTCTTTTCACCATTGTTTCATGAAAAGAGCTTCCTTCCTTTGTATCATCTTCATCAAGGATGATGGTTTCATGAGGTCTCTTTGAGTTTTCCATTCTTTCGCAGGGATGAAAAACTAAGAATCACTGTATATTCTTTTAACCAAGGGTTTTACTCTTCGCATAACAACAAATTCTCAGCTCAATAAAATCAGTGTTTTACAGAGACACTACAAATTAGAGCACTTAAAAGGACATTGTTGTAAAAGGAATTATTAAAACAAAAAGGAACAATATTTTCTATTGTAATACTTAATCCTTTTCCAAACAGATGCAACTAAATATACTCAATAAAGAATCATACTTGAGCAATCTCGATATCATAATAACCTCTGATAAGTGTGTATTCCTCGAAACTCTCAAGTTAGTTTCAAGGACACATCTGTCGAGGTTAAGCAACAAAGTGAGACATAGACTCACCACTAGTATCAAGTAAACATACATCGAGATCGATTTTCTTGTGACTTTGTCTATGTTTTCTCTCATTTCTTCTATTACGTTTTTTAATGAGATTTTGATCTAATTTCCTTTGTTACAAGGAAGTTTGAAAATTCCTCTTTACTTGAACGTTTTTCTGAAAAAGGGTTACTCAAGGAGCAAAAAGATGACCTCTTGAGATTCGTTCCAGAGAGTCAGAATCACTTGGATTCCATTTTCTGAACTTAGATCTCCCAAAATTACTTTCATTGTCAATAGAAAAGCTGATAGTCGTAGTATTGTTAGGCACAACATTATGAAAGTTATCGTACTTATCGAATTTTCATGAGGTATCTCCCAGGTTATTTATTTCATAAGTTTTCTGCAGAGTTGAAATCTATTGCAGTCAGATTTTTACTTCTTTAATTGCAAATTTAGCAGTTTTTGAACATCAAAAATTCTGAAATTTGTTTCTTTCTATAATAACAATTCAGAGCAATATGATTCTTCTGTCCGCAGCGTGAACAGATTCGTGAAATAGAAACCTTTGTTGGTGCATTGTCTCTACTAATAGCTTCTTTATATGCTGGCATATTACGTAAACATTTCTTACCGGATATCTTTTCGGAAGTAATTTTTTAAATGCTATGTAATGCCACAGGGACAGTAACATAAAACAATGAGGAAAAATTACTTTTTAATACAGAGTTTTCTTCTTTCATGCAAATACACTGTTCCTGAGCTAGTAGGAGATCTGTGACCAATTTCTCTTTTTCAACACGAAGGCAGTCCAATTCTGATGTGTGAGACTTCAGCAAACGTTCTCCTCTTATTGTACTTTCTCTAACTGTATCTTCAAGCATACCAATCTTTTCATGCCGAATAGTAGTTTCTTGAACATGTTTTTGGATATTGTTAGAAAAAGTTTTGATATAAGCAGAGAGTTCGTGTTCCCTATCAAGGGACTTATCTCATCAAAATACCGAGCATACTTTTCCTCAAGATCTCTAATTATAGAGGCTTGAAAATCAATGATCTAAGTAGATTTTTTAAAACTTCTGGTAAGTTCCAACTCAAATTCTGATATTGAACCATTAGTAATTATGGGAAGCATATTTTCAGAAACTGACAACATGAGTTCTTTTCCTCTGGATTCGGAAGAATCAACTAAGGATTTATCCTTTGAGGTAAGTCACAAACACTTGGCGTAATCAAAATCAGCATGAGACATGTTTGTACGTGAATACAGATTTTCACGAGATTTTCAAACACCGACTTATTAGGTCTTAAACGTGTTTGCCTACTCTGATACCAATTGAAAACGTGGGGGTACCAAACTACACCATAAACTTTTTCTTAAGCAATCTGTATGGACAAACTTAAACACAATTCCGAGAGTTCAACTTAATGAATCTCAATCAAGGAATAATATCTAGAGTTATATCTCTTTCTTTCACAATCAAAAAGTTTACAGAGGCTAGTGCGTGAATCTGATTCTCGTGTGAGAGTACTTGGGTGATTCCCAAGATCAATTTCCCAAGTAATCAATCAAGTCGTATCCAACAAAAAAGGATGGATGTATCTACTTTGATTGATTAACGCACAAACTGTGATATTTCAATTATAAATATAAACACCATAAATTTTATTAACGAGGAAACCGCAAATGCATAAAAACCCCAGGCCTAGTCCAGATTAAGCACCAAATTGTATTAAGCCGCTACAGACACTAGCGTACCAATTAACTTCGGACTGGAATGTAGTTGAGCCCTAACCAAGTATCACACCGATTAAGGTACAACCGCGCTTCTTAAGCAACTTGAATCCCAGCAGGACTCCGAGCAATCGATAGCAATAGACAAAGTCTAGCCAGGGCCGTCCTAGGCACTAGGCCGTATAGGCGGCCGCCTAGAGTCCAAAAATATTGGGGGCCCAAAATCTTTTCTTTCTTATTGTTATAGGTAATATGTGATAATTATAAGTGTTACAAAACTGTTTATTACAGTTATTTAAATTATTAGAAATGATGTGACAATTATAATTGTTACTAAATGTTTTGAAACATCTATACAACCGTTACTAAGTTTTTGTTTTATGAATCAACATTCCATTTTAGGCGTATTTTGTGTTAATTTCCGAGCTTAAAACCCCAAAATCCAACCAAAAAGGTTGAAAAATTTTAGGCGCCTTGATCTGCATAAAAGGTTCAAAGTTATCGCGTTAGATATATTGATGTATCTTCCCCTAAACTAAAAATATAACTCTATCTTCGATTTAATAACCTATATAAAGGCCCCATATTTTAAGTTCGCCTAGAGCACTCCTAAACGTTAAGACGGCCCTGAGTCTAGCTATCCTCAAAATTCGGACTTATGCAACCCGAAGTGCAACCTAGATTATTATTCACCTCATAAGTATTAAACTTGTGGAATCAACAAAGTCTGGGACGAAGAGAACTTTGATAATTTTTATCTATTTTTTTTCAAGAAAGCAGCTCAACAATCAAACAAGATCAGGATACTCGAGATGTCAAGATAAATAATAGTTAAACCTGGTTTCATGAATCCCTATGAAATCTTTGTAGTCGCTAAATCCGAAAAGGGTTGTTAGGAAGAGGATGACTCTATTTTTACAACTAGGACACACCAAGAAAAGTAGTGTCGGGATTCAAAGATCCCAGTTGCTTGAGGTTCCCCTTATATAGACATTCAAAGCATAGGTTTAAGCTAAGATAGCTTCAGAACAATCAAATAATATCCACCGCTAGATGAATCTTTCAATCTGATTAACATAATCAAGATATACACTCTGGTTAGGATGAACCGTAATCGAACCGTGTAAAAGAACACACTCATGAATGGTTAGTAGAAACTAGCCAGTTGAACTATAAGCTTAAGCATTTTCATAAAAAATTAAGTCTTAACTCGACACACAATCCTGTGATCAAATATGTCTATGGTATTTTTAGAGATTATTCAAATGCTAATTATCTTGGAGAAATAATTATATGTACATATGAATTTAATCGACATGGTAAGTAGGCGTGCAAGGTACAAATACTTAACATGTTCGTGAACAATAATATCATGCATGGTACGTGTACCGGTATGTAAACCTTAAGACATAACCGAGTTCCGGAGTTCACATAACTTTTTTAGTATGCGTACTGGTATGGTTACAATTTAAACATAACCGAGTTCTGGAGTCCACATAACTTTTGTGGTATGGATACAATTTAAACATAGCCACGTTCCGGAGTTCATGGAGCTTTTCTGGTATGTGTACCGGTACGGATACCAAACCAGCTCTGTAACCAACATATCTTTTCTAGTACACATACTGGTTTGCGTACCGATCCGGTTTCACGAGTTCACAGACTTTTAAAGGTGTGCATACTAATATGCGTACCAAAAATCGGATTGTCAACATATGGCTACTCTGCTACGTGTACAAAGTAAATGTGTTACGGCTTCAGACTAATAATAGTTTTCCTTGATTATAATACTGGTATGTACACTGTCTTATATCCGAATTTACAATACTTTTATTTTTATCTCTAAATTGATTCGAAATATTCCCGAATAACATCAATGACACATATCATTGTTCCACGCTATTTTCGAATGATAATCTTGAATCATGATTTTGATTGCGAAGAATAAGTTGTTCTTTTCTGAAATTCATCAAGTATGAACAAATGTTCATTAAAACTGTCTCATCTAGCTAGAGTTTTTTCCCAGAAAATTTCCTCGATCAGTCTAACAACATGATTGCTAAAAGAGGTTACCAGAATTAGCAGGGGGTACCGTATTATATGAGATAAAAAAGTAATATCCGATTCGGATTATTGGATCAGTCAAACGGTACCCCTAGCTAATTCCGATAACTCCTTTTTAGCAATTTTATCTAGCAGGTTGATTAATTATTTTTTTCATTCATTTATAAAACTAGGTTACAATTATACCGGGTTTACCAACAGAGTCATGGAAAATAATTTGATAAATAAATGTGAAAAATATCATGAGACCCAAAATAAGAAGAAGCCAACATCACGCGTTCATCATTCTCTTCTCCAATTCAAAAGCCTCGTTTGATTGGGGGCCAAAGAAACTAATTAGGGGCCTCCCACTAGAGGACAAAAAATGTCACCTCACCCTAACTTGGGTCACCCTTTATTAAATTTTCTTCTAAATGGCTAAAATGCCCCTGAATAATTAGTGATAATCTTAATTAATTAGTGATAATCTTATTTCATTAGAATTTATTTTATTTTTTCAAATTTTTTGTTTTATTTTCAAATTTATTGTTTGCAATATTTTTTTTTCCGCCCAGATCTGTATGAAAAATCGTCATGGTATTGAAGTTTTCAGTGACGACTCTAAATGGTCGTTAATGTTTCGACTGCTTCAGTGACGACTCTAAACGGTCGTTATTTCCTATAAAAGAGTCGTTATCTAACCATGTTTTGACTGTTTCAGTGACGACTCTAAATAGTCGTTATGTCCTATAAAAGAGTCGTTATCTTCTGCGAATATTCATTAATGGCGGAAATGTACGACTACTTGGAGTCGTCATATACATAATCAAATCCCTGACGACCCTTTGAAAGAGTCGTTATTGTTTTATTATGTATATGACGACCCTTAAAGTCGTTATTGTCGTTGAAGGGTCGTTAAACTAGAGTCGTTATTGGAAAGAAAAAAAAAATAGTCAAGGGTAAAAAAGTATTTTCACAACGAGTTAAATATGCCCCTGAAAAATTTGGGGTGCAAATAAAATGTCAAAGGCCCCCAATTAGTTTCTTTGGCCCCCAATATAACGCGGTTCAAAAGACGTCTCATATTCTCCCAAACACACAATAAACCATGTCCAACTGAAGGAACTCGGAAGATGAAATGAAATGAAATCATGGCAATCCAAGAAGATGAAGAAACAACCCGAATCGTTTCTCATTCCCAAGCTTTGAAATAGTGGGAAGAAATATATGCTTAGTCATTATTTCGAGGACTAATTACAAGATGAATATTGACTCGAAATTCTTGATATGCTTATAAGAGTCTAATTAGTTATGCGACCTCGTCTCGTAGATAGAAAGGTGAATATAACTTGAGAAATAGGTGGTTCAGTCTTCACTTACATTTTGTTGAAGAAGTTCTCCAAAAGCTTCGGCTGATCTTCGCCTTCAAACGGTAGAACGCAATGATGGCTGCCGTGATGTCCGTTTCTCAACTACACTTCTATCATAATCCAAGACTTAACTGAATGTACACTAGAAATCAAGATATAGTTTTGACAACAAGCTTGCACTTGTGAGTTCGACCAAGCAATGCTCTAACATAACCCATTTGGATGTTGGTTGAGTCACCATCCTCCAAGCTAGTTTGGTCAGCATTGCAGAGTTATACTTTTTGAATCCCTGAAACCAAGACCACCATTTCTTTTTGACTTACTTATAAAAATCCATGATTTTTTACAGAAGTACCTATTCTTTTTCTTATTCCAAAAATAATTTCTTTGAATTTCTATTTATTCTGTCATGAGTTTTATCAGGGAGAAGAAACATACTCATTTGGAATTGAGCTGTTGAACTTAAAGAAGACTGTATTTGTGTAGGTCTTGCTGCCTAATTTATAAGTTTTTCTTGCCACCCTTGAAGCATATATTGCATTTTGTCAACAGAAACATCAACACTTTGGTCTTTATCTCTGGAAATAAGAAAATGGATACCAAGATATTTCTCATTTGGATCCATTTCCTTAGTTTGAAACATTTTAGAGATATCTTGACAAGCCTTTTGACTCAAATTCTTACTAAGAAAGATATCTGACTTACCAAAATCAATCATTTGATCCGAAGATGAAGTGAATTTCTGAATGGTCAAAATAAGATTTTGTATTTAAAGCATCTGGATAAGATTTCCGATAGCTCCCCAATTTGCCTTTGTAAAGAAAATGCAACCATCAGTAAAATAGTCAACTCGCGTCGTCCGATCCTCAGAACCTTCGCTTCATGGTTAGAACGGTCTCATCTAGCTAGAGTTATTTTCCAGAAAATTCCCTCGATCAGTCTAACAACATGATTGCTAACGGGGATTACCATAATTAACATATGGATATCATATCATATGAGACAAATGAGTTATATCCGATTCTGACTGTCAGATCACCCAAATGGTATCCCTGCTAATTATGTCCAAACGGTATCCCTGCTAAGCGGACACGTATATACATATTTTATTTATATATTATTAATATATATAATCATGTATTTATACAGTAAAGTCAAGTATTTCGACCCTAAAAATTAGAAAATGATGTTACATATGTATAAATTTCAAAAGAAAAGAAGATATCGTTTGTTTATACACGCCGAATGTCAAATAATCAGTCACTATTAAACACATAACACAATCAAAATGCATTCTTAGATCAACACATGGCCAACTAAGGGTATACGTGATGTCATTTTCAATTACAAAATCCTAATAAAGACCTAAATTATTGATCAAAATGTTTGTCTTTCTTCATTTGGTTAATAATAGTAAAAATAAAGGAAAAGGTCTATATGAAAATGAAAAAAAAATGCGTCGGACACGCGTCATCGGTGCGTCCAAACCAGACACGCGTAGGACGCGCAAATTGGTGCGTCGGACACGCGTCGTGTCAGTGTCCCACGTGTGTCCCGTGTCCGCCGCAAGTCGGACGCGGACACGGCTCAAGAAATGGAGCGTCCGTGTAACCCAGCGTGAGACCCAAAACAAAAAGAAGCCACCATCACGCGTTCATCGTTCTCTTCTCCAGTTCACAAC